>JAOUWY010000071.1:31029638-31048825 GCA_025728095.1 Prietella phreatophila
ATTTTGAGGGGACAGCAAATTTACACTGTTACACAAGCTGTACACTCACTACTGTACATTGTAGCAAAGTGTCATTTTTTTAGTGTTGTCACATGAAAAGATATAATCAAATATTTACAAAAATGTGAGGGGTGTACTTTATATATAAAGAGTATTTATGATGTTGTGGCTATTTTATTGATGACACTGAAATGCAAGCATATATTCTAAATGATTCATTTAATTCTTTCAGTGTTATTTTCTATACTAAATAGAATTGTTTTTTTCTCTTCCCTGTAAATGATAATCTGCTGATTGATAGTCCATTGTATTTATTTTGCACTTGGCATATATATGCATCTAAGTACTGTTAACCTTTTGATGGCTTTTTGCAAAGACCTAAATACTGGCTCTCTTCTTCTTCTCAGGTGTCAGAAACGGAAAGTTGTGTAGTGCCACCTCGTGCCACCTCTATTGTCAGGGAGTGAATCTGCACGTTCATTCAGTGCCTTGCCCGCATTTAACACCTGGGTGTGAACACACAAAAAAAAATGCTGCAAAAACGGACAGTTTAAAGCGCTGCAAAAAACGTCCAGGTGTGAACATGCCCATAGGTGTAAACAGAGGTCAGAGTCAGCTCCAAATGGGAGGGTCAGCTACAAATGTTTGGGACTTTAGCTCCAAGTGAACTGTACAAAACTCTAGAGGACTTTGATTAGTTACTGTAGTGTCTATCACGTAAATTAAGCTGTCGGTTTTTTTTTCAGAGGCACTATGGTGGCTTGACAGAGTTAAACGGGTAAACTTGCAGGTTTTTAAATTTTAAATATTGACACACTGAATTCCCAGATTATGTAGAATCAACAAAATTAAGTGTATTTTATTTGTTAAATAAAATTCGTTTTATAATGTGCTTGCTGTGTATGCACCAAGTTACACTGGTAAGAGAAGACGAGGGGAGTAACAGAGCATTTACACCTAGCATTTTACCCAGGATTGTGCAGTTTCTCATGCATGCAGTCCAGCTGTGCTAATGAGTAATGTCATTGTATATGCATAGAAAATGCATGGCACCATTTATCACTATGAACTGTAAATTTATGTAAAATTTTGTTTTTATTTCTGAGTAACATTCATATTTTGTAGTAGATTCTGTTGTGAACTAATGGTTCACCTAAAAATAAATCACTGAGCTGTTGTATAATCACTGTTGATTATAACAATTTAATAATTGTTACATATTCGTGTACACACACATTCGTGAACGTGTTACACATTCACCTCACTGAGTGCAGTTCTGTCTCAATTTAAGTCTCTTTCCATCTTGATACTGTAGAATTTTAAAATGAATATTTAATATAAGACAATTATTACATAAACGTCAATCTTCAAATAGAATGGTGCTGGACATGCATACAATAACGATAAAGCTGTAAGAAATTAAAACTACAAGAAAAAGTGTTAATATTAAGTTTTAAATCTGTGTTTTTCATTAGTGTTGCTACTTCTGGTCATCCTTTATCATGATTGGGGATTTCCGCATAATTGCCATCAACAACAAAGCTGTGAAAAATTAAATTAAAACTACAAGAAAGTGTTATATAGTTTTAAATCTGTGTTATGTCATCATTTATCACCGTGCATCTTTGCACTAGGCACGATTGGGGATTTCCGCATACTTGCCATCACTTCTGGATTTTCGCCTAAATTCCACCCATTTCTGAAATCCCACCTACTTATGGCATAAGTACCTCCGACTTGGAGGTCTCTGGGCTGCAGCTATACATGCTTAGTTTAACGAGTGGGTGTGAACAAGAAAAATGCTGTGAAAAACGGTGTGAACAGGCCCTTACTATTTCACATGAGGAACAGCTTTTTCATCTCTCTCTCTCTCTGTCTCTCGTATTTAATCTCTCTTTGTCAGCCCAGATTTCTATCACTAACTGATTCAAAAAGACCTAAAAAAAAGTAAAAAATTTATTCTGGTCTCTAGAGCTAAGTTTCTCTGCTGCACTTACTAAATGAATAGAGCTGATTGAGGTCTACTCCTTACCAGTACTTGTGTGAATGAACTTTCTCAGCAGCAGCAGAATGTTACTAGGTGCTGAAGTCCAGGGCTGTAGAGAGATTAACGATTACATCAGGTGCAAAAAAAGGGAAGAAAGTGTCTGCTGCATAATGCAGAAGATCCTGCTATTCCGCAGTGAACCCCAGCTTATACTCAGGCTCTGGGTGCACTGACACTCAAATGGGGCTTATGGAAGTGTGCAGTCATGAAAACTACAACACCTTACAATTTGGCATATTAGTATTGCAGTTTTAATTCCATCTATGTTTGAGATTTATACCAAGTTGCTGGGGGTGTATCAGAGTTGTTGTTGTTTTTATGTTACATGGACAAAACAGTTGGTGCATACAGACCTGCTGAGATGGTTATGTAAAAATGCACTTTTTCATCAGTAATCCACAGTGTTTAATAGTGCTGCGCCACAGTTTTAACCTTCAAAAAAGGCAAAGCAATCTATGGACTATTTTAAAAACAACAAAAAGAGAAAGAAAGAAAGAAAGAAAGAAAGAAAAATACATGGCAACTCCAATCAGATGTGGAAAATAACTACATGTAGTCTTCTTATAGTACTTGATTACATGCTTCACATTAACAATAGCTTTTTAGTATATATACTTTTATGTGAGTGAAACAGAGTGATATCAATCTGCAATGGAAATATCAGCATTTCACAGTTCAAAATCCAATCTGTGGAAACATAGACATGTAAAACATTCGTTTTTTTATGTTTTACAGTATGAAAACTCTCTATTAAACTTAAGATGTTACTTTGATTTTTGGTAGCTATTGTCTGTTGTGTTCAAGATATCTAAGTGCTGCTCAGGTTAGAGGTAATGCTCGAGATAATGTGTAACTGGAATCTTTGCTAGGATGCTAACTATGTAACTAGAAACGTATAAATTAACATGAGCTAACTAGCTAATGAACTTAGCAAGATACTGAAACCCAACAGTATTTAGCCAAGTTAGCTAGGCGGCTGATGTAACTTTTTATATATACACAGTAGGGCCCATTTCAACATAGCTAATAGCTTACTTAGTTCCATGTATTTCTCGCATATAGAACATTTATAGATTAGTTGTGTAAATTGTAATTATGTAAAAAATGTCATTTGTAAAGTAATTACTCAAGTGATTTTCGTTTGTGTGCTTTCCATCACTGGCTTCAACCAGCATGTCCTGGTAATCTGAGTTTATAATCTTCAGTACTGGTATTGACTGAATATCTAATCAGTCCCTCCAGGATTTTGGGATTTTGCGATCGCAGAAAGTAATGCAAACTCAATCAAACTCTGCAATATTCAGAGGATTTTCCACAGATTTGGGCCAAGATGCTTCGGTGTGACATCATCACAACATGCATTCAGCCAAAGCAATCTTTGATTCATGTGCGTCGATCATGAGTACAGCTGAAAGGTCTCATTTATCAACAAACATCACTGTGCAAAACAATTTCATGCAATTGCAATTTTGCCAGTTTAGGTAGTTTTCCACAAAAAAAGCACAAAAACTCTGCATGTTTTGCATGCAAATTTTGAAAAAAGCTGCAGAACATTCAGCATTTTTTGGTCGTGGCAATCACAAAAAACCCCAGCAAAATCCTATACCTACTGCCTAATTACCCTATATGATAAAAGTTATAACACTATTAAGCCTACTGTACATTATTGGGCAGGCTTCCTAACTTCATTTTAATCACTGATAGCATTATTAAATGCTTCATAAATAATTGCTAGCCCTGGCGTGCAGGATTCAGTTTTCCATTGCACTTATACCTAAATATTATTTACAGGATATGTCATAAAAATATATATATATATATCAGTGTGCCACACTTGGCAGCTCAACTCCTTCTTCTGTCCTGATATGCACTTGTTTTCACAGTGTTTCAATAGAATCTTCCAGAGAAAGGGAAATGAATAGTGACAAAGAATGTCACATGGGACATTGCATTGCTGTCAGTATTAAACCTATTCTAAGAAACTTCGATTGGGGCACAGCATGCTCTCCTCAAGGGTTGCAGTTTAGGGAGCCAAGTTACAGCACACGTGTATATATACACAACCACATATACACACACACACACACACGCACATGCACACGGATGCGCACACAATGTGTAGTCGCAATGCAGATGAAAAAACAGTATAAGCCACTGAGGGAAAGTGATTTAAGCAATGTTTGATTTCATTGGAAATCTTGCCTCAAATATTTAGACCCTCTGCAGTTGATACTATACTTTGTTTCAATCTGTTCAAAGCTGTAGCTCATTTCTGAGAGACAGCCAGAAGAGACTATAGTTTTTCAGCTTGGACATTTATACTCCATCATGATCAAGCTTTAGAGAAACTATTTTTAGAAAAGCAGATAAAATATGTTGGAAAAATAGCAAAAATTTTGGAATTGATAAATCAAGTCAACCTTTATTTATAGAGCACATTTAAAACATAAGTTGACCCAAATTGCTTTACAAATCAATCAACCAAATATATTTGGATGCAAAACCAGAGAGTGTCTTATAGATATAGGCAGAATTTTAAAATCGACCCTCAATTTCACAAGAAGCTAATGCAGAAATGCTACTGGGGTAACATGAACTCTCTTTATAGACCCTGTTAAAAACCCCTGCAGCACAAGGAGAACATGCAAACTCTGCACACACAGGGCCACGGTGGGACTCGAACCCCCAGCCCTGGAGGTGTGAGGCAAAAGTGCTAACCACTAAGCCACCGTGTGCAAGAACATTGCACATTTTGTTTAAAAAAAAAGTAATGATTCTTGCATTTCTACAACAAACAAACAAACATAATGTTACTAATAGCACTATTAGAATAAACTAATGAACACTTTCTACTTAAACGAGACTAAACCTGTTGATCATATCTATTTATCCTCATACAGTTTAAATAAGAGAGACCCCGCTATACCAATACAAAAAATATCCCATTTGTTCTGGAATACAAGCTATAGGACCCTGATAAAGCCTGGTCACTGGTACAATATTTAGACAACATGTTACAATTTTAAACATATACACACTAAATTAAGATAACCCACACTTTTAATTGTATTTTAGACACCAGCATGGATAAATCCTTTACTATCTCTGTGACCAATACTAAATCATCTAAGATGCTCAGTAATATGTGCAGGCAGTTAGGCCTGGTTGATACTTGTAGAGCCTTTAAAGGCTTAAATAGTTACAATTTTCCTCATTTATGGAAGTGTGCAAAAATAATATACTAGAAAATAGCCAAAGTGAGACAACAGTTTTCATGTAGTCAAAAAAGATATGGCCAATTATTTACATTGTTTCTCATTTTTGTACAAATAATTGGTTTGTCTTTCTGTAATTTTTGTTCATTTTAGACAGGAGGCAGTGAGGCTGACCTCATCAGGTAGTCTATTTCTAATAAAACACAAGATTACACTTGGACTGCCTGTCAGAAAACACCATCAAGGTATACTCACCAACATCTGCAGCACACAGATAAACAAGTGACACCTGTATCTGCATCACCGCCTGTGTCGGAGCCTCAACCTACCTATGATCTGCCTCCTGACCTAAACAGCGATGACGTTTCTGATGCATCTCCAACCACACTCCCAACTTCTACACCTCTCACAGGGGTGAGATTATGGAGACAGAGGAGGCAGAGACAGCCACAACCCCAACTCCTACACCTCTCATATTGGCTGAGATTATGGAGACAGAGGAGGCAGAGACAGCCACAGCCCCAACTCCTACATCTTTCACATTGGGTGAGATTATGGAGGAAGAGGAGGCTGAGCCATCCATAGCCCCATCTCCTACACCTCTCATATTAGCTGAGATTATGGAGACAGAAGAGGCAGAGATAACCACAGCCCCAACTCCTACATCTTTCACATTGGGTGAGATTATGGAGGAAGAGGAGGCTGAGCCATCCATAGCCCCAGCTCCTACACCTCTCACTCATATTAGCTGAGATTATGGAGACAGAAGAGGCAGAGACAACCACAGCCCCAACTCCTACATCTTTCACACTGGGTGAGATTATGGAGGAAGAGGAGGCTGAGCCATCCATAGCCCCAGCTCCTACACCTCTCATATTGGCTGAGATTATGGAGACAGAGGAAGCAGAGACAGCCACAGCCCCAAGTCTTTCACCTCTCACATGGGTTGAGATTATGGAGGAAGAGGAGGCTAAGCCATCCACAGCCCCAGCTCCTACACCTCTCACATTGGGTGAGATTATGGAGGAAGAGTAGGCTGAGCCATCCACAGCCCCAGCTCCTATACCTCTCACATGGGGCGATGTTATTGAGGCAGAGGAGTCCAAGCCATCCACTGCCCCAGCTCCTACACCACTCACAGGGTCTGAGATTATGGAGGCAGAGGAGGCAGAGATTTCCACACCATTTCAACTACTGAAGCCATGGAGGCCATTAAAGGAATGAATGGCAAGATGCTGGGCAGGAAGCCTGTGTATGTAGCTCTGTCTAAGAGCAGAGAGGAACACAAGTCTTGTACCTATAAAACACACACACACACACACACACACACACCCCTAGAGTAACACGATTCTTCTTTTCTCTTTCAAAAAATGTTTCAGAAATGGTCTGGTTCTTTATCCTAGAAAATAAATGATGGTGTAAACAACTCATAGCAACAGCAGTAAAGGTGCTGCTCTGTAAATCTGGTTAAATAATCAGCTATAAAATTCCACTTCATTAAAATGGATTTTAATTGCAACCCCAATTCCAAAAAAGTTGGGAAAATGTAAATATAAATGGAATGCAATGATTTGCAAATCTCATAAACCCACATTTTATTCACAATTAAACATATAAAATATATCAGATATTTAAACTGGGTAAATGTACCATTTTAAGGAAAATAAAAGGTCATTTTGAATTTGATGGCAGCAACACGTCTCAAAAAAAGTTGAGACAGGGCAACAAAAGGCTGGAAAATAAGGGTCAGAGTCTCACAGAAGTTTGGTTCACCAATCTGTGAAAAAATGCTTCTACAAATTGTACAAACATAGTGATATGCAATCACTTGATATAAAAAATACATTTTTGAACTCATTTAAAATGTTAAACAAAAGTTAAACAAACATTTCCTTTCATTATTTTTGAACAAATAAGCTTTTTTATTGTTTATGTTTCATGAATAATATTTTCAAATAATTATTTTGCCATGCGATCAGACCATGTCTTCACAAAAAAGAAAAGAAGAGGTAAAAGCCATCAGCAGTTACTGCTTTTAATTTACTCACTTATCAGAGCATGGTCATTTTAAAAGGGGTACATTTATATATAGGAAACTTATGCATTAAATACCAAAAATGTGACAAGTACATTACAAATATTTTCATTGATGGTCTTTATCCAAGTCAGCTCAGACGCTACCAAATCTTTGAGATGGACGAGTTACATGTGATATTATTATTGATATTATATTAGATTTCCAGTTTTTCCAAAAATGAAAGAACCTCATTTAAAATTATCAAATGAGTTTTATCCCTCAGAACAATTCCTTAGGTTAAGATTTAATATTGATGAAGACACTTTTTAGATTTTGTGAGAGCGATATTGAAAACACTGAACATATTTTTTTTGTTGTTGCAATTACTCAAATATTGTTTTGGGTTTAGCTATGTAACCGGAGGTCCTGCCTGTAATATTATTCACATGAAGCCTATAAATTATAAGCTGATAAAGTTTGGTGTATTTAAAAAAGACTGTAAACATCACTTTCTGATGGGAAAAATATGTTTAGAATTTTTCATACATGGTTTTATGGTTTTTATTGTATGGCTTTCTGCATCAATTTGCTTTGTTTCATTTGGTTGGAAAGACAAGGAGAGTCTTGAGTCTTGAATCCTGAACATGTTTTTTGTTTGGAGTGACATTCAAATGCTTATGCAAATAGTAGGTACAATATGTAGATGAGTCACGATCGGTTACACCTTTGCCGGAAGTCCACTGAGGTGAAACTGGCAGCACTGAAACAGCATGTTGACAATGTTTCTTAATATTTCTAACTAACATTATGTACAAAGTTAAGAGCAAACAATTTGTATCTGTCCTATAGGTCATATAGAGACTGGTTAATCTGCTATGAGCATGCCTGTGCTTTTTTAAAATTTGTTTTGATTTTTGCTTGACTGACATTTTCCACATCATATACTGTATGATTAAGCTAATTTGATCTTACAAAAAGATCAGAAAAGTATCTAAACTTACTTAATCTAAATTAATGAGTACTCTGTGTACTCCTCTAGCATTGAGGTGCCATTAGCCAAGGTAATTTTACACTAATGAGTTTCCTGTGTATTGATCATTAGCTGTCATCAAGAAGAGTCAGCAATCAAGGTGCAGTAGTTGAACAGAGTGAAGTTTGGAGGGCATGACTGTGGTGTGTCCACTGGACTTCTTTAACATTCAAACAAACAAATGACAATAGTGCAGACATACTGTAGCAGACTGGCCCACTTTAATGTTCAATGACAAATCCCTGAACAAAGCTACCACGTATAGATGAAAGGAGATGGAAGTGCTTATAACACGCATAACAATATCAATAAATTCTAGCTGTATTTCAATCCATTTGCACAACAGCCAGTTCCCATGATGATAACAGCTTTCTGTTCCTATCAAGCATATTTCACACTGATCAAATCAATCCTGTTATCATTTTAAAAACGGTTATGTTATTGACATAACAAGGCTCCAGCAAGCTTTTATTGTATGATCCAATGTTTAACACAGTTGAACAACATTTAATGTAATTGATAAAGTGGCAGCTAGAAGCAATGCTTCTGTATGTGGAACGTAATTTTGTGGCACCTCACAGCTGATCTGATTATTCCATGTAATTTATCTCTCTGCAGTGCTCCATCCTCCCTTTGTCCTATTCTTGATTAAGGGCTACTTCTAGTCTCCATTTTCCCAGTGGAAGTCCTACACTCCATCAGGCCACAGAATAAGGCACATGTCTCCTGTGACTGATATACAGTATATCTGAGACACAAGGAAATGTTGTTTGCAGCTAAATATTCTGTAGGTTACAGGCACTTAATTAAGTTTCTTTGTGCTTACTGACTTTTAGTGCATGACAACCACAGCGAGATTAATTACTCGTTCCCTCACATTATCCATTGACCAAGACTTGCCTCGGCCATTACTCCTAGGATAGCTAATTTAACTTCACAAGCACCAGATGGAAATAACTACTTAATCCACAAAATGTGTTTAAACTTTAAAAAGCCATTCAAGTCAAACATATTCTGTTAATAGCTGTCAATCAGCCAGATGGCATACAATTTTGTTCAATCTACAATATATTAAATCACTTTTTGTTAATTCACAGTTTAGATGGCAAAAAAATAACAACAATAAACAAGCAAAAAACAACAACAAATCAAACAACAAAGAACAGAAGTGCCAAGAAATGTAAATAGGGAATAAAACATTACAAAAACCAACACCGCATTGTTAGTGTTGGCAAATTGCTGTGGTATAAGAGGAATAAAACACTTCAGGACCATTGTGAAGTTGATTATAGAATGCAGTTTGGGATGTAGCCTTGAAACTTTTTGCCTTATCATAAACATCCATCTAATTAATTTGTATAAAAATGAAAGAAACTACAAAATATCATGCTGTCATGAAAATACTAACCACCAAT
Organism: Prietella phreatophila; assembly: GCA_025728095.1. NCBI lineage: Eukaryota > Metazoa > Chordata > Actinopteri > Siluriformes > Ictaluridae > Prietella > Prietella phreatophila. The sequence continues at coordinate 31,039,363 of JAOUWY010000071.1, forward strand.
TCTTACATCCTACAGCTTTAAAACTGTCCCTTTCATGAGTTGCTAGGATATATTTTTAAAGTGTGTTTATTAAAAGTTCACAATTACAATGTGTCAAACAATGGCTAACATAACAAGGATTCAGTAACATAATAGCAAACTTTTACAGAATCACATGCGATTGCAGTGGCAAGACTTCACAATGTTAGCTCAATCTAACATGGTACAGGTCAGTCTGATCAGCTGGGCCAATCTCTTACTAGGACTGGTGGATTAATGGCTTAATTTTAAGCACCTACACCTCTTAAGATCTCTGTGCAGCATTGGTAATAGCCCCATCAGGCCCTCTAGTTGTAATTGTTTCTGAATCTATTGGATACAGTTTCCAACAGTGAGCCTCTCCAAACTGTGCCTGGCAAATGATGGTTCAGAGTTGTATTTTGGCTCTCTTTTCTTCCTTTTTATTTTTAATGTTCCATTGCATCCAATGTGTGGCATGCAGTAGGGTAGTCTCCTCATCTCCTATATCCAGCCTATGAGTGGTGAACAATTTCTTCTGCAATCCATGCTGTTGCATCCATGCCCAATTTTCTTTGACTATCTAGATTTCTCATGTTGCCTGTAATTCTGTCATGTTCTTCAGGTTTTCTCCAACTGGTGGACATGTTGTACTGATCCATCATGTTCTATATGTCTAATTGTATTCACATAGTCATGCCATGTCTTTATATTTGTTGATAAAGTATTCTATCCAGTTTTGCACCTGTTTGTCTGTTGTTGCCCTAGGGTTACACTTTCTGAATAGTTAAAACCATGATACAAGTACCAAAAATTCTCTCTTCATAAGCCCCAGGATTTTTCTTGAATAAAAAGGACAGTTTGCTTCCTGCAACTTTAACAAATGTTCCTTTTTTAAAACTTGGTAATTGATTAATTACCTGTAGTCCTCTAGAAACAAATATGTTCAAGTACACATGTACCCTATATGGCTGAGGATTTGTGGACACTTGACCATCACACCCATCTGTGGGCCTTTCTCCAAACTGGTACCACAAAGTTGGAAGCACACGATTGTATAAGATGTCTATGTATGCTGTAGTATTACAATTTCCCTTTCCTGGAACAAAGGTGCCCAAACCTGTTCCAGCATGACAATGCCCCTATACACAATATCTAAAACATGAAGACATGGTTTGCCAAGATTGAAGAGGAGGAACTCATGTGACTTGCACAGAGCCATGACCTCAACCATGGTGAACAACTTTGGGATGAATTAAAATGATGACTGGCTCCAAAACTCTTTACCTGACATCAGTGCCCCACCTCACTAATGCTCTTCTGACTGAATGAGCACAAATTCCCACAGCCATGCTCCAAAATCTAGTGGAAACCCTTACCAGAAAAGTGGGCGTTATTGTAACTACAAAGGGGGACTTAATCTGAAATGGAATGTTTAAAAAACACATATGAGTGTGATGGTCATGTGTTCCTGCTCCTGCAGTTATTTATGTTTGTATCCATCCAAAGCACTCCCAGATTCACTTTTAGTTTCAATTTACAGTAGACAATACAACTGCTGGCATGTTTTTGGGAGGTGTGAGGAAACCAGAAGGGACATAGGGAAAACATGCAAAACACAGACAGCAACCTGAGATCAGGATTAAATCAGGGACAGTGGAGCTGTAAGATGGCAACGCTACCTGCTGGTGTGCTGTGCTGGCCTATTTAACAAAATACAATCAAATAAATCATCTAAAACGATTTACTCATCTTTTGTAACTGATGTGTACTGACACGCTATTTGTACATATGCCAGATTCATGCTGACAGTGTGTTGCCGTCTCTGGGACATCATAAAAATAAGACTGTTACGATGGCTTTTCGAGATACCTACAAAAATTATGTAAGACATTTAATGGAGTTTTACAGAATGTAATGATTCTGGATTAATGTAAAATTTGAGCAATGTCAAAAATCTATTTAGTAAAATCCTAATTTTACAAAAATCTAAATGTGACTCCAGTCACATTTACTAGATATTGTTATACTCCAACAAATCCAAGTTATTGTTTTAAAAATTATTATTATTATTATTATTATTATTATTATTATTATTGTCTTTCATGAATATAGTTTGGCAACCATATACAAAATTGTGTAAAACAATGAAAATGGACAGATGGATAAATGGACAGTTGACAGATGGGTTACATTACAATCCAGGATGTCCTTCATCAGATCCAAATGATCTCTTTTCCTTTGAGCCGTTCTACTTTTGTGAGTGTGAATGTTTTAAAGAGACAGAAACACTAAAGTTATGCTCACAAATACATCAATTTGATCACTGCAAGTCGGCATTCGCTATACTATGAAATGGCCAGTAGGCGTTCCTGCTACTGGTTGCCAGCAGCTCCTTGGCCTCCATGTTTCCTGGGAAGGTAAGATTGGAGCTACACCAGGATTTTGCTCGACTGGAATTTTGCTGGAAAGAAGGCAGTGTGTTTCATTATTGTTATTATTATTATGATTATGATTATTATCATTATTTTGATTTAAACGTGCTAACACCATAAGCTCAGCTAAGCTAATTGCCAATTGCCTCAATGGCGCTACTTCTGCTAGTGAGCACGGGAGGCTACGGATAATGTGCACTCTACTGTCTTCACTCCCATTGGTAGTCACTCCGAGTTTACATAAAGTTAAACTTTTCTCAACTTTGTGACATTGTTGGACACGCCCACACCTAGTGCCCAACGGTTCCATGCCGTCGGAAGTCACCAGCTTTCGTTGAAAGTCAATGGTCTCTGATCGCTTTGTCGCTGCATGTGTACACGTAGCTTAGCATGCAAGAAAGAAAATTCCTTTCTAATTTGAATTACTTAACAATATGATAATCATTTGACAGAATGTTACAATTTAATCAGGATTCAAGTAAAGCTTTGTTGCAGAAAATTTATTTGATTTAAGCCCACATCAACAAAGTTATAGTGAATTACAAATGCCTACCTATTGACTATAGAAGCTCACAACATATAACCTATAACATGCTAGCACTAAATAATCTAAATAGTGCATAAATCCATCCTTACAGTACATGCATTTTTACTGACTTTGCGTTTTGCTACTTAAAATAATAACTGCTGAATATAGTTGATTGTTTTTATTCAAATTTACTATTTTTCTGTCCCTCTGGAAACTATTTTTTTTAAATGCTGACATAGATCTACACAAGTTTTAGATGTCCTGTCTAGTTAGTTTGGCATTTAAGGAACCCCCACTGTTGGTGTACATACCAGGGTGTGTCACTAGAGAAAACATTAGCAGTATAGTAGGATCTATTAGAGGGCTCTGTGACTTTTTTGTGGCATCAACATGGTACTGCCTTTCCAAAAACTTTTTCAAGGTTCTACCTTACTGTAGCTCATCTGTAGTATACTGCTCCAGAATGGGACAACATATTGCTCAAGTACATAGTGTGTAAAAATAATCTGGCTTCGGGTGGACTTATTGCTATCATATTGCAGACTGCCTCTGGAGGCAATGTTAGCACAAGAATTTCATGGGCTTTCCAGAAGCAGCTGCAATTCGATCCTTATATCTCCATCCAAAATGCTAAACCATGGCTAGATAAATGTAAAGCTCACCACCACTGGACTCTAAACCATTTTGTTGGATTTGGTGGATGCCTGGAGGACATTATTTCTCCAGATAGGTAATATAACACTAAAATGTCATGAATAAGGAATAATTTTATGCAGCAGTGCACATTGCCTCACATTCTAGAGAATTCTGTTTTCCAATTTTATGGCAACTTTGGGGGAAAACACGTGCTTTAGTGTCACTCCGAAAGGGGATGTGTTCCCTTTTGAGTCTGGTTCTTCTCAAGGTTTTTCCTTCTGCTGTTTCAGGGAGTTTTTTCTTGCCACTCTTGCCTCTGGCTTGCTCATTAGGGATATAGATGTAGACCTGGATTCCAAGACAATTAAAATGGAATGTAATTGAATGGAACTTGCTTGAGAATGGCATACTTTCTTTGAATGAAGCAATGGCTTTATACAAATGCTTTGTTAATGGAGGAGAGGAAGAACTTGAATTACTTATATAGAGGCTACTCTTCAATTCTAAGCAATACCTTCAGCTAAATTTGTGTTCCTGAGATAGACTGGCCTACCAGGGTACCCAGTGTTGCCATGATGGGATGCTGATCAGGATAAAGCAATTACTGACTATTAATAAATGACTGAAGGGCTGAATAAATGCATGGCTGAATGAATGAATAAAATGTGTTTGCAAGCCAGACTTAATTGCCCAACATCTATGCTTGACCTCACGAATGCTCTTATGGAATAGACTCAAATTCATTAGACATATATCATTATACATTCATTATACATATAGGTCTAATAGACAATAATAGATAATGGTAATGTTTTCATGACAAAATGCATCATGGGATTAAATAAGAATCAAGACTTGTTCACAATATACTCTAACACAACGAATCTAGGAACTTTTAGGAACTAATTTAGGACAGGTGATTATGAACATTAGTTCATAGAATGTCTTCAAATATAAAATATATGCATTGTATCCCCCCTCTCTCTAGAAGTAAAAGTAATGTCCCTTTTTCAGGAGACTGTGTTTTAAAGATAATTTTGTAAAATTCAAATAAGCTTTACGGATCTTTATTTCAAAGGGTTTAACCAATGTTTTCATGCTTGTTCAATGAACCATACACAATTATTGCACATGCACCTGTGGTACAGTTTACAGGTGAAAAGCAATTAAAGTCACAGTTACAGTAACTTAGGACACGACCTTTCTACTGACTCTGAAAAACACCAGAAAAAAGATGTCTATGGTTCCTTCTCACCTGCGTGAACATCCCATAGGCCTGCTGCAGGGACGCATGAGAACTGCAGATGTGGCCAGAGCAAGAAACTAAGCAATGTCTGTAATGTAAGACACCTAAGACAGTGCTACAGGAAGGACAGATAAATGTCCTTGCAGTGTAAAATTGCTTGTAATCATGTGTCCCCCCCAGACATGATCGAGAACTTGCAGTTGCCTTGGTGGGAGAGTGGCGTAACATCTCACAGCAAGAACTGACAGATCTGGTGCAGTCCATGAAGATGAGATGCACTGTAGTATTTAAAGCAGCAGGTTTTCACACCAGATGCTGAGTATTACTTTGGATATGGACCCCATATGGATTTTGGATATGCAAAATGAACCTGCGTATGCTAAATAGTAATGTAAATGACGCACTTATACAGCGCTTTTATCCACTGTGTCTCATTCACCCATACACCAATGGTAGCAGAACTGCCATGCAAGGTGCTAACTTGCCATCAGGAGCAACTTATGGTTCAGTGTCTTGCCCAAGGACACTTCGGCATGTGGAGTCATCCGGGCCGGGAATCGAACCGCCAACCCTACGATTAGTGGACAACCCACCTTACCACCTGCGTCACAGCCACCCCAGGTCTTGAAGGGACAAAGGCAGTCTCTCCCAAATCCTCTGTGAAACCAACTATTCTCTTATATACTTTCCTTATATCATGTCCTTATATCATGCAGCACTAGAGTAAATGGGCAGGCAGATGATACACTTGCTCTTGGCAGAAAAACAAGTTAGCTCACTCGAAGGTATGGAAGTTACATCAGCTGTCATACACTCACTGGCCCCTTTCATAGTGGACTGTAGCCCTGCTCATTCATGCAATTATCCAATCATGTAGCAGCGGCACATGTCAAAAGCTTCAGTTAATGTTCACATCCAACATCAGAATGGGGAAAAATGTGATTTCAGTAACTCTGACTGTGGCTTGGTTGTTGGTGCCAGATGGGCTTGTTCTCCTATAGGATTTTCACACCCAAAAGTCTCAAGAGTTTACAAAGAACAGTGCAAAAAACTGCAAACATCCAGTTCTGCAAGGGGAAATGCCTTGTTAATGAGAGAGGTCAGAGGAGAATGGCTCAAATAACTCAAATAACCGTTCCTTACAACTGTGGTGAGCAGAAAATTCACAACATATGACATGTGAAACCTTGAGGCAGATGGGCTATAACAGCAGAAAACCACATTGGGATCCACTGCTGACAGTGAAGAACAGAAATCTGAGGCTACAGTGGGCACAGGCTCACTGAAACGGGACAAATAAATCTTAGAAAAAACACCATGCCTTGCCCACAGTTGTTCCTGCTTACATCCTGCTAATTTTTATTCAGACTTTTAGATGATACTACATCATCTACAGTATATGATGCATTTACAGAATCTTTAGTAGCTACCTGGTCAAAAGCTTTAAATTTGTTAGAAAATATTATGTGCAGGTACAAACAAAAATAATAACTACGTATGTGGGATTAAAAAATGTCATGTCTCGTTTTTATGAACTTGAATGATGAGTGGCATATGGTGGCATATTTAGAGTAATATTTAATAATAAAAAAACAAAACACAGCTCAGCTTTTAATTTGTATACAGCTACAGATATGGATATTTGGAGCACTTAACAGATAAAGATATGGATACTGTTTGTTAAATTAAAACAGGGTATTTATGGGATTTAGGCATAGTGGGAATATTTTTAATTAATCTTTTATTGACATAGAAAAAACAACTTGTTGTCAGGACAGAGTGGCCAAATAATGCACATCCACAGACATATCCATATTTCTGCATGCTTACAAGTCCTAATATAAAATGAAAACCTATAGTTTAGGATATTTATAGAATGATTTATAAGTAGAGCATTTAAAATTCAGGAAGCTGTGTTTACAAAGTTTCAGTGAGTACTTAGCTATGAAGTGTATTCATTTTTTTATGACATGATTTCATAATTGTCAGGTTCGTTTGCATACACACTGTAGGGGTGCGGAGATGGAGCTTCATACTGTGTGCAGTGTAACCTTAGGATGAATTTGAAAGTGGCTGTGTTTCAATAATCACCAATTGTTTGTCAGTTCAGCCATTCTGTATTAAATACTATACATTTAATTTCATGAGATTAATTCACTTTTTCTCTGTTTCTTGCTATCTTTTATGGATTATGTAGGCCTTGCTGTGTATCTGTATACACTTCCAAATCAAAAGGGATCTTTCACTATCAGTATTGACTCATCTGTTGTGCTGTGAGCAGTTCCTCAAATAGCAGGACACACATACACACACACACACTGGCAACATACAGCACCATTGAAATGCGTATTAACATGTGCTTTGCTTAATATAAGCCATGCATTATCAAAATCTGTACTGTGATTTTTTTGAGGTCCGTGGACCTGGCATCAGTCTCAGTGGGATGCGAGTGAGTGGGGGGAATATGGTGGAAAACACTGAGCAAAGAATTCTCTAACTGAATAACTAAATATCAGCCAAGTTTATATGGGTATCACTATATCCACTAATGATAATGGATCAGAAGTGTCTTCTCATATCATGCTGCCCACCTGTCAGAGGTAGACTGGGGACTGTGGGAAAGCAAATTTTGGGTGAAAGGAAGGTGAACACAACAATTAAACGCTACCGTGGCTGTTGATTGCTCATCGTTCCATTCTCTCTTTCTTCCACTCTCTTTCTCTCTCTCTCCCCCACACACACTAGTGATGTCTAATGGATTTGTTCAGTGAAAGAGACAGGGAAAATGTAAAAGTCCATTATGCGACAGATAATGCTTGGCAGAATTTTGTCAGCTGGGCTGCATCACAGAGCATGTGAAATACCTCAGTAACAGAAGACCTTCTGAAAAATATTGATTGTCTATGTTGATAGGAATCTGTGATCTGGAATACAGTGTCAGAGGCTCCAAATTTGTTGTTGCTTAATTAGTGATGTGTAGTTTCCACATTTTGCCTACAAAAACAGGAGAAAATGGAAATCATATAAACTTTACATTAAAACGGAGGGCATTTTATGTAGGCCTATAAAAAATAAAATGAAAAAATAAATCTGTGCTCTACTGACATGCACAATGTTTCCAATTGTAAATAAGCATTGCAGGAATTCAACAGTGTAGCCATTCTTGGTGTTCATTCATTTCTAAAAAAAAAAATAGTTTGTTTGTTTTTTGCTGTGGAGGCTACAGTTCTGTATTTTCCCCTTGACATACAACACATGCCTCGTGCACAGAAACATTACATCCTGGTCCTGTAAAATCCTCCTTTCTCCCTTTTTTTTGGAGAGACAGAAATGATATGGGACCAGAGTGCAATGTTGGCATATTGGGTGGTTTGCTTAACAATAATGACTCTTATTAATCGCATTGAGCCAGTAGATAGCCTGTTATCTGGATGCTTTGATTGACTGCTCATGATTTCTATAGCTTTATGGGTTAGAATTAATTTGGCATATAGTTAATTTGCTAGTTTTAAAGTTTTATACGGGGCTAGAAACAAATCAAATAATATCTCTGTGGCAAAAAAATGATGGAAATGGAACATAATGAATAATATTTCACTACTTTTCTGAAATAAAATGCTCACGAGGTGGAAAACGTTTTTTGTTAATAACAAGAACACGTAAATTGCAGTTTGATGACTACATAAGGCATTTATCATAAAAAAAAAAAAAAATGAATAGAAACTGCTATGGATGATTGGCCATTTCCAGCAATAGTATATTTTCTAGTGAGATGTGAAAAAATGTGAACGGAAATGTGCCTGATCTAACACCTCCTGCACAGTATCATCTACAAATCTCTGAAATTAGACTTCTTAATAAGTCCAATATTTTACCTATAGTGCATTTATGAAAATTTTTCCAGTTGGTTCTGAATACTGTTGTCCTAAAATTATCTTATCTGTGCACCAGTAATTGGTTCTCCACTGCCTCCACTGTTCCAATCCCTAAGTCCCAACACTGTACTCTGTTCTTATTGTAAAACTACTAATGCTCACTACCACTTTCTATCCCTAAAGTGCATTCTACTGATCCCAAACTAGCCCTGGCTCATCATATGGTCCTACTTCTTATCTGCAGAGATAATAGCATTCAAAATTATGTTTGATTATTAATTCTGGTCTGGAGTTTCAACTTATACTCATATTCTAAGGGTTCTGTAGTGTAGTGGTTATCACCTTCACCTCACACACGAATGGTTCTGAGTGGAAACACTATGTTTTTTAGGTCCAGTGGTGGTTCAATGGTTAAGGCTCGGGGTTACTGATCAGAAGGTTAAGAAGGTTAAGCTGCCACTGTTGGGCCTTTTTGAGGGAGGCTCTTAACTCACTCGGCTCCAGAGGCACTGTATCATGACTGACCCTGTGCTCTTCCTAACAAGCTGTGATATGCGAAGAAAGGAATTTCACTGTGCTGTAATTCACTGATTTTCAAAGTGGCGGCAGAGAGTGGGCCTCAACAATTTGGTGTGAAAAATAAATAAATACATGATTCTCACTCTCAGACAACCATACACACACACACACACACACACACACACACACACACACACACACACACACACACACACACACACACACA
>JAOUWY010000071.1:31133195-31143885 GCA_025728095.1 Prietella phreatophila
ACACACACGGCCCCGGCGGGAATCGAAGCCCGGACCCTGGAGGTGTGAGGTGAACTTGCGAACGTGCTAACCACTAAGCCACCATGCGCCCCATGTGCCTACAGTATAACTGAATTGAAAGACTAATGAGCTGATAAGGATTTTTGTCTGCACATATGGAGAGAGAGTTAGTGTGATTGCAAAGATATGCCAAAGACTGAATAGGCCAATATGCAACTTGGTGAACACAGGCCAATGTCCCACATTTTACTGATCATAAAGGTAAATTTGCCTTGCACCTCTGGGGTTGGGGCTTGAATCCCATCTCCGTCATGTGTGCACGGAGTTTGCATGTTCTCCCAGTGCTTCGGGGGGTTTCTCCGGGTACTCCAGTATCCTCTGAGTCCAAAGACATGTGTTGTAGGATAATTATCATTTCCAAGTGACAACATTCCACATTAAGGGTGTGGAGGCTTGGGGAGCTTTAGTTACAAAAGGTTGAGAACCTCTGTTCTAGTTGATTCAGATCCCGTGATTGTGAAGGCCGCCGAAAAACGTTGAACTCATTAGCTCTGTTTACATGGACAACAATAATCCATTCTTAATCCTATTAAGACCATACTCTAATTACGAAACTACCATGTAAACAGCAATTTTTACTTACCTTAATCTAATTATGGGGCGGCTGTAGCGCAGATGGTGGAGCGGGTTGTCCATTAATTGTAGGGTTGGCGGTTCGATTCCTGGGCCGGATGACTCCACATGCCGAAGTGTCCTTGGGCAAGACGCTGAACCCCAAGTTGCTCCCGATGGCAAGTTAGCGACTTGCAAGGCAGCTCTGCTACCATTGGTGTGTGAGTGTGTGTGTGAATGGGTGAATAATTCACAGTGTAAAGCGCTTTGGATAAAAGCGCTATATAAGTGTGCCATTTACCAATTAAGGTCATAATCGAAGTAAGCAATAATTAAGTTAAGACAGGTGGAGTATTCCTCTTTTAGTCACATTATGGACGTGTATTGTAGACATGTAAACGCCTTAATCACATTATGAATGTCGTGTGAGAGTTTTCACCGCATTTTGCGACAGGACATGATCACACACGGCAGCGCAACCCGCTTTGCGGCAAACAAGAGAGTTCGGCTGCGATCCAAATCGCATACTGCATACTATAGGCCTGTAGTGGGGAAAAATACATGTATCTCGGCTACTATATTGACGGTAACTACGCGATTTGGGACACAGCCCACGGCTTCAAGTGGTTGTCAATTAGTACGTATAGCATGACAAATAATTAACTGCCCTTAAAGCGTTCATAATTTTTTTTTATAAAAACACCCCAAACTGTATTCAGTCCCATAATGAAGATGAACTGTATGTTGATACGTGAAATTGTGGAGTGACGTCGGACGGCGTGGCGCAGTGACGTAATGATGCGGGCTGTTAATCTAATTATGTTCTATAACATGTAAACCGGGAACATGAAAGGAGTATTCTAAAAGCAACTCATGTAAACACCTTAATCACTTTATTATCTTAATCAGAGTAAGGTCAATAATTAGATTAATGCTGTGCATCTAAACGTAGTCAGTGTCATGTTCATGAAACCAGTTTGAGATGACTTTTGGTTTGTTACATGGTGCATTATCATGCTGGAAGTAACCATCAGAAGAAGGGTAAATTGTGGTGATGAAGCTATATACATGGTCAGCAACAATATTCAAATATGTTTAGGCATTCAAGCGATGATTGATTGACATTAACGGGCCCAAAGTGTGTCAAGAATACATTCTCCACACCATTACACCACCTCTACCAGCCTGGACTGTTGAAATGGATTCATGCTGTTGGTACCAAATTCTGACCCTACCATCTGTGTACAGCTACATTTTTCCAGTCTTCAACTATTCAGTTTTGGCCATTCTCCTTTGAACTCTCACCAACATGGCATTTTGTATACAGATCTGCTGCTCACTGGATGTTTCTTTTTCTTTATTGCACCATTCTGAATAAATTCTAGAAACAAAAGAGACCTTTCCCCAGGCAAAGAGGCAGTAACCGTGACAAAAGTAAATAATTTTATTACAAGCTTTTTGTAGTAACCAAAATACACCACAGACAGTCACCAGCTAAACTGACTAATAGCATGTAGCATTGTTTTGCCTAGCTTCTATCGATTAACTGATTAGGAGTCTATGCTTTCCCTCTCAAATATATCAAATTTATTCCAAGTATGAAATTTTAAAATACAGCAAAATATTCTGCATCAAACATCTCGTGTTTACACTGAAATTGCACGCAGCTTGTTTATATTTATATACAGTGTTCAAAAACAGTATACTGTATTTATATTCCATTCATGTTGCCGATGATTTACAGAAGGTTAAACAAAATGTCGTAAATCAATGCAATTAAAATCTGTTTATTTTCACAACATGCTTATTATATAGGTTCAACAACAACCAAAAATGATCAAATGGAACAAGAAAAAACCAAACAAACAAAAAAAAAACTGAAGGTAATAGTTCTGTACAAATAGAAATAGAAATAAGTATCTACGTATCTATAACAAGTCTTTCTTTTGTGTTAACAGCCTGAGAAACTGCTGTAAACAGTCGTTTATTGTCAACATTTATTGAAGTTGTAACTGTGGCACTTGTACATTGTGATGTTAATCACTGCTTTTAAATCAGTTGTGTGTGTAAACTTGCTTCTCTGCAGTCGCATGCACCCTGATTGTATATAGTGGAAATGCATAAGAAATTAATGGTTTAATACAAACATGCATTATATATGGTATTTTCATACCCATTGTGAAAATGCACAAAAATATATCTACCATACTTTTTCTCCCATATGAAAAAAGAAAAGCCCAGTCTTTAAAATGAATTAATATTATAGTGAAGTTTTCTTTTTTCTTTCTTTTTTTTAAACATTTTTAAAAAATTATGGTTTACATGTTCAATGCATTTAATTGATGTAAAATATGTTTGAAATAGATCCATCCATACATTTTCTATACCACTTATCCTTCAGGGTCACTGGGAACCTGTAGCCTATCCAAGGAGGCATGGGGCACAAACCGGAATACACCCTGGACAGGGTGCCAGTCCATCACAGGGCACAATCACACACTCATTCATACATTATGGACATGCAACATGCAAGCTACTAAACCACCATGTGCCCTGTTTGAAATTGATAAAGTTCCAAATAGATAAAGTTCTAAATAAAATGGTGTGCATTTATTGCTGTCATTGCAGAGTAATTGTGCATATCTTTATTTTCAGTAGTGCTTCTGGCACCCACTTTTATTTTAAGAGAAAATGTTACAAGCTATGTTGTTATGCCAATGTGCTCATACTTGAAAGTATGAAATCAAAATGCAGAATAAAAATCACAGTATAGCATCTTCAAGATACTAGTGCCAATGTGTAGTATTGATGTATTTTTAATTTTATGCTTATCCTTTCTAAATCACAGTTTTAGACTGTTTGGCTTTTTTTGGTGAAATTAAATTGCTAAAATCTTAACTAACTCTTCACTACACTATCTTAAATGCTAGAATCTCCTTTTTGCACCATGTATTCTCACCTACTATCAGGAGGCTTCCTAGGCATGCAAAGGTGTGTCTCTTTCCGTTAGTTGCTCTTAACAGAGAATAGAGAGATTTTTCAGAATTGAGTCAATAACTGAAAGGCCTATGTCTGAACACACCATCATAATCCTCCTGATCTTTCTCTCTTTAACATACCTTTCTTTTTTTTAACCTCTACAGTGTAAGAAATTGCACAGTGCACAGTGGAGGAAGAACAAATAGATAAATATTTTTGCATCAGACTCTGGGCACCTTCCAAAATTAGAAAACAAAAACAGCAGTATGAGCAAATATGAGCAATTCTTGGAACTAATTCTGCAGAACTCGGATAATGATTTAGGAGAGGAAGTGTCTGAACAAGAGGCCCATTTAATTCAATTCTCATCATGAATGGATTTGTAGACGAATCTGAGCCCCAGCCAGTCACAGCAGCCTTTCAGTTAGAAGTAAGAGGGTTGTATACGTCCAAGAATAGGCATTTTGAATGGCCCTTGACCACTGTGGGGTGCCAACAATTTCAGATGTCAGAATAATAATGATGCTGGGTCACATGCTATGCCATCATTTCTGGCTTTAAGGTCCTGATATTTTTGGCTTGACTTAAACAATTATTCTATAAATAACCAGGCGTGAGTTAAATATTGTTATTAGGGAGAATTGCAAAGATAAAGATGAGACTTAAATTATATTTTAATGCTTTAGTAGACAGAGACTTTTTCATATCTACAGTCAACTCCATAATTATTGGCACCTTTGAGAAATATGACAGAAATCAAACCTTTAATTAAAGTAAATATATTTAGAACAAAACCTTATCACATCTATATATTTTTCAAAACCAAAACCTGAGAGCATTCCTGAATATAGAATCTCCTCATATACTTTTTGGACCTTCAGCTCACCCTACAGGTTTTCAAATGAATTTAGGACATTGATGGCCATGGCAAAAGCTTGATTCAGGGGCCAATAAACAATTTTTGAGTGTATTTGGAAGCATGTTTTAGTACTTCATGGAGTCCATAATCCCATTGAAATCCCTATCACAGATCCTCCACCATACTTAACAGTATGGATCAGGTTCTTTTCTATAAAAAAAAATCCTTCTTCCTTCTTTTTATGCCAAGCTCACCTTTGTTTATTACTGAAAAGCTCTATTTTCTGAAAAATGTGGTGCTGTAACCCATCCACCTCAAACCTTGAGAATATAGTAACTCATATAATGATTTTTTACAACTGTGTTGAGCAGAAAAGTATCTCAGCATGCACAAAACATGAAGCCTTGAGGTGGATGGGCTACAACAGCAGAAGATCACATCAGGTTTCACTCCTGTCACTAAGAATAAGAATATGCGGCTATAATGGACAGTTGAAGACTGGGAAAAAAATTATTATTATTTTTTTAATTCAGCTAACCAGTTTGGATGAGTATGTGCCCATTGTAGTCGCAGATTCTTATGCTTGGTGACAGGAGAGGAACCTGATGTGGTCTTCCACTGCTGTAGCCCATTCACCTCAAGGTTCGTTGTTTTGTACATGCTGACATTCTTTTCTCAGCACAGTAGTAAAAACTGAATATATGAGTTACTATATTCTTCATGGCAGATCGAAAGAATCTGACCATTTTCCTGGAACTGACAGATTACATATGATATAATAGCCTCATGTCTTGATCAAAGTGTACTTCTTTCCACAAAAATGTACGGCAATCTAATACTGATAATTATTTACAATTTATATTGTTAATAATTGAGACATATATTAAACAATATATTAATAGACTAAATATTCAAAGTTGGTAGTGTCTGTTAGTATGAATACTGTAGCTAGATTTTTTTTTCCATTAAGTGCATCCGTCTTTAGTCAGGGAGTTAGACAATCTATATTTTAATATTTTTTACTTTATGTAAATAGTGCAATCTCTCTATTTTGGTTGGATACTCTACTGTACTCTACTAATGGATAATGGAAAAATTCAAGCTCTCTAATCAGTTATCATACTTAACATTACAGAACTTCGTTCTGTGCCTCATCATAGTTCTCTTTTATTTTGGTGTGCAGTTGGTTGATACTTATGTCCAATCATCCCTAGTGTATATTTGATGTAATACTTACCTTAACTTAACTTACTGTCCCTCCCCCAGTTTCAGCACCCCACTGAACAATACCCACCCCTGAAGTTTGGAACGGTCCCGAATGGCAGCACAGAGAAGAACATTCGTAGTAATTACCCTGACATGCACCACTACATGATCAAATACAACCAGAAAGGAGTGGAAGAAGCCATCACCAACCTAAAGACAGGGTTTGTGCTGTCTTGCTGACTCTCGTCATATCTTTTTTTCCATTTCATCTCTTATCCAGCCATCCGAGTCCATTTCACCTCTCGACCCGGAGTGCTCTCGAGTTTAAGGATATCCTTTTTTTTTTATGTGCTTGCACTTTTTCTTACTTGCATTTTCTATCTATACCTCTCCTGCTACCTCACTCTTTCTCTCTCTCATTCCATCACAATTATAATGCAAAAACACTATTTCTCTTTTTTCACTATATTTAATGACATAATCTGTAAATGATAATCTATAAATCACCATCAGTGATCAACTGGCAATGTGATTTTTTGTTTTCATGTACTCTGTTTCTAACAAAAGAATTATAATTTTAAATCAATGTTAAAATGGCTGGGAAGCTAATTTTGTTAGCCAATTATAAGTGAGACTGCTTTGACACACTCCAACACACTAGAGGAAGAGTAACATCTTTGTAAGCACTCACTATTCAGCACTCACTAAGCACTCTCCAATGATTAATGGAGAGTTTCTTACTTAATTTTACATTTGGAGTAAATAATTATGACACCAACAGACAAATGAAAGAATGGCAATGTTACAATACACATTCAAAACTAATTAAAAATTTTATATTTCAAGTCATTATTCATTACATTTGAAATTATAGTCAGGCAGGAACATAATTTGGAGGAAGCAACACAAGGATTTAAAGATAATTTGCACCTAGATGCACCTTATTCCAGCTTCTCTTGTTGATATTATTTATTTTTATATGATTGCTGCTATCTTTGAGTGTATGTTCTTGGCATTAAAGTGTTCTTAATGTATTCTTGATGGCTGTGGCTCTCGTGGTAGAGCGGGTTGTCCACTAATCGTAGGGTTGGTGGTTTGATTCCCGGCCCACGTGACTCCACATGCCGAAATGTCCTTAGGCAAGTTGCTCCCAATGGCAAGTTAGCGACTTGCATGGCAGCTCTGCTACCATTGGTGTGTGAGTGTCTGTGAATAGGTGAATGAGACACAGTGTAAAGCGCTTTAGATAAAAGAGTTATATAAATGCAGACCATTTACCATTTAAATAAAATGTACACAGAAGTACTTCAACATGTATTCAACTTTAAATAGTAAGCTTGGTGATATAATGATAAACCTTTGGCAATTAGTTAGTTGTACAGCATAAGGCTATAGCTTTTGACATCTAAATGTGATGCTATTTCCACCAAGTAATTTGATTAAAATAACACATATTACACTTATTGGCATGATTATTTGACACTTGGTTAACCTCAAGAATTGAGGATAAGGATTTGTGGAATATGTACATGTATGTCAATGTACATACCACTTTTTCACTAAAATAAAAAATGGTACAATACAAGCACAAAAGTGGAGCATTTAAAAGAAAAATGAGCAGACAATATCATATACAAACTGCTGAAGATTACAGTGCAGAAGTAAAGATTACTGTGCCCTTTTTGTGATTAAGCCCTCTAGATTGCTTCTAGTTACACTGAGTCACTGTGTCAGTAGATTTATTCCTTTTACTGAATGTAGACTATGAATGCTTATAACTGATACTTGTTAAAGTGGTTTACAGACAACACTGCCAGTTGCTCTGAACCACCACCCATGATATAGTTTAGCTGTTGTCGATGGTGCATGCAGTGTGTCTTTGTGTGTGTATGTGATCTAGGCAGACTTATTTCTAGGAATTAATACCACCACTGATCAAAACATGTACTCTGATTTAGACAAGGCTATGTTGTTTTTTTAATGTTAAATAATGATATTGATTGTAGGATGATATAGCACCACATCAAATCTGGATGTGTTCCCTAGATATTTGAGGCAGCAATGAATTACCTGTTGGATAATTGTTGACAACTGACCATGTCAAAAATCACATTATGGCCATGTGGCTTGTGATGTCAGTTTGCAAAACAGTGGCCCAAAATCCTGACCCATGTTTTTCTTATTACTATTAAAAACGTCTTTAAAAAACAAAGAGGCAAAACACGCTGAAAAGACCCCTCAAAGGACACAGAAGAGAGAAATAGATGACATAGGCATTTCACAATATTGATGATAAATCTGTAGATTAATTACTGTATATTGGACATTTAACTTTACCTCTTCGACTTATCATGAGCAAAAGCACATAAATGTTCAGACTTATATTTTGTCACTCCAGAAGAAGTAAGAGAGAACAAACCACATCCAAGCACATTATAAAATCTACCGGTACCCCATTAATCATGCTGAAGATTTCAGAAGGTGACCAGTGCTGAATAATTAAAGAACTTTCTAAACTACTTAGGTGTATGAAGTGGATGTCTTTGTATGATTTAGTGCCCAAGAATTTGGCTAAAAGAATCCTGAGAGCAACGTCATAAATACTAAGACCGACAAGTGAATACAGTCAATGATCAAATGGCTAACGCAATAAATAAATAAATAAATAAAATTTGTTATTTAGCTTACTTGCTGAATTTGTTCAATGCTGTGTGATCTTATTAGCCATGTGTTTTCTATCTTAGTGCAACAGACAAAAACTGTGTTGGAGTGTATCGCAGTAGATATAAGATTACAGTTCATCCTTTGAAAATCAACTAATGGTATTCCAAAGGTATATAGGTATTTATTTTTGCTCTAAATATTTGCACATTACCATTCAATTACGTATTTAAAGTTCCTATTTCAGACCCTGCTCTACACATTTGTGGAATTTTGTCATAGTTTAATATAAACAGTTTACGTACTGTGAATTGATAATCATACATTGTGGTTTTTCCAATGTCAGTCTTCTTTACAATTTTTGTATTTGCTACTAGACATTCTCATCCTGCTTTCTCAGCATTTCTCTTTCTCTCTCTGTCTATCTCTCCCTCTCCTCCCCTTCCCCCTGCAGTAAGCTGGATGCATTTATCTATGATGCCGCAGTGCTGAACTACATGGCTCGTAAGGACGAGGGCTGTAAGGTGATGACTATAGGCTCTGGTAAAGTGTTTGCCACCACGGGCTATGGCATTGCCCTCATTAAGAACTCTCGCTGGAAACGACCACTGGACCTGGCACTGCTACAGCTGGTGGGCGATGGTAAGAACCTGACCTTGTGGTTGCACCCAGGTTAAAATGGTTAAAGGGGGTTAAAGGGGTCTAATGGTTAAAGTGCTGGATGTATGTTGGATTTGATTATGTTTTTGTTTTTTTTGTTTTTACATAGGAATGCTTTGAAATGAAGCATTACATTAATAAAGGAATATGTGTGTATTTGTGTGAATATATGTGCATATAAAATGAAGGACACTGAAATTGGTATATTGGTGTAGATTTTTTAGGTAAAGAGACCATGAACAGTTCTTTTAATACCTTCTTTATTTCTACCTGAATAACCACATGAAAAAGAATTATACCAAATGAGTGCAGTAAAAACTGTAAAGCATCCATTTTAGAAGAGCCCAGGAAATCATGACATGCAGTACTATTTAACTAGGGCATATCCCACCAATAAATATAGGGGACAGAGGTGACCCAAAAAGATTTTATACAACAAAAAACAATCATTATCCCCCAGTTATTTTTACATGCCTAAATAAACATTAAAGCAACTTTTAATTTCTGTTATAAAAAATACTTTATTTTCTGTGTTAGACACAACAGAGCCCTTCACAGAAAAACACAAAATAGCAAGGCTATAGCAAGCAGTTTATAAACAGAAACCCAACAAATACAAACATAAAAATGTAAAGAAACATGAACATTGCCATGGCATCCCACTGCATGCCCTGAACCGCCTTTTTTTTTAAATAAATAATTGAGGTAGTCCTGTGACTCCATTTTGTCTGCATGAAACCCAAAGTCTACTTAGTTACACTCTAAAGGATTAGTTCAGTGCATCAATTCACACACACTTGTACAAACACTAATATTTTGTCATACATATGTCTACTCATGCTCATAGGTTGATGGTTTATTTGATTACTATTTTTAATCCTCACAGGTATTCAGTGCACGCTCATGTGTGTGTGTGTGTGTGTGTGTGTGTGTGTGTGTGTGTGTGTGTGTGTGTGTGTTTGTCAATGCCCTGCTGTGACAGCATTGAATTGAATTATGCCAGGTCCCATCAACTAATGCCACAATTAAACAGCTAACCCTGGCATGACAGTTCTATATGCAAGATAAATTGTGCCATTTGTATTTTTCTTGGCAAATGGATATGTTTGTTTTCTCTGGTTTTATTTTCTGTAAGTCTGCAACCACTTCACTTTTGAAACCTTAAAGAGCACAATAGGTTTAGTGGTTGACACTAATAACTTGCTTTGTAGGCTGATTAGAATTTTTATTTTCGCTGCATTTTAAGAGCATTTCACAGGTGGTGCTTCTGTGTATTTCTCTTCTATTCTATCTACCCTCCCTAACTTGCTGACTATAATCCCTCTCTTCTCTACATGAGCCTCTAATCATTCACTCCTTCCTTCTACAAGTACCTCTCTGACAGTAATGTCTCACTCGTTACCTCCTGTTATAGTTTCATCACAGAGGGCTTACAGCCATCAGTACTGTACTTCTTCATTTGCAGTCTTTATTTGTTGTGCTGTTTTATTTGATAGCAAAAACAAGTGTTCAAATAGTTTCATTCAATGTTTGTACAGTAAATTTGAGTTATTTTGAGGGGACAGCAAATTTACACTGTTTCACAAGCTGTACACTCACTACTTTACATTGCAGCAAAGTGTCATTTCTTCAGTGTTGTCACATGAAAAAATATAATTCAGTATTTACAAAAATGTCAGGTGTGTACACACTTTTGTGAGATACTATATATAT
>JAOUWY010000071.1:31311665-31326188 GCA_025728095.1 Prietella phreatophila
ACATTTTTGACATGCGTTTTTCTGGATTTTCTTGTTGTTATTCTGTCTCTCACTGTTCAAATAAATCTACCATTAAACCTACCAAATTATAGACTGATCATTTCTTTGACAGTGGGCAAACGTGCAAAATCAGCAGGGGATCAAATACTTCTTTCACTCACTGTAACCAGGTTAGCCCTATTTCACCAAACTGATTGGTATTAAGGGGCCAAATGTACAACAAAAAAACATTCATCACACCATTACACCACCAGCAGCATCCTGAACTGTTAACTGAAGGAAGCTTTTGTAAAGTTTTTGATGACTAATTCTGATTATATGTTTCATGCTTCAGCAGAAATCAAGACTCATCAGATCAGGTGACATTTTTCCAGTCTCCAAACTGTCTACTTTTGGTGAACATGTGCTTAATATAGCCTCGAAGTCCTGTTCTTATCTGGCAGGAGTGGAACCCAATGTGGTGTTCTGCTGTTTTAAATCAGCCACCTCAAGGCTTGCTGTGTTTCCTGAGATGCTTTTCTGCTCACTACGGTTGTACAGAATTGTTAACTGGGGGTACCCTAGACTTCTTGACAGTTTGGTCATTCTTCTTTGAAGTCGCTCAACACCAAGGTGTTTCTCCACGCAGAACTGCCGCTCATTGGATATTTTTTGTTGTTCGCACCAGTCTTTGTAGACTCTACAGACTGTTATGTGAAAATCCCAGGACAGCAGTTTCTGAAACATCTGGCATCAACAATCATGCTACAGTCAGGGACACCAAGATCAGATTTTTCCCCTGTTCTGATGTTTGACGTGAACATTAACTGAAGCTTTTTGACCTGTATCTGCATGATTTTATGAATTGTGCTACTCCCACATGACTGGATAATTGTGTGAATAAGCAGGTTCACAGATGATTCTTATAAAGCAGCTGGTGTACATTAAGATTTGTTTAGAAATTTTAAACAAGATTTGTTTACAATCTTAGAAGACTTTGGAAATAGTTAAGAGTAGCAGAATTTACGGATTAACAATGCGTTTAAAATATAAACTCTTTCCTTTTTTTGGTGTAGAATCCATGAAAGATATCGTCAGAAAGGAACAATCCAATAGCGTGAACATAAGTAAAATTTACAATGAGCCATGTCGAGAGATTTCAAGAAGAGTCTTTGAGGACAATTTAAATTTGGTGCGATGTGTACAGACAGAAATGCTAATTTGCAGTTTGATAGGCTGATAATCAACTTTCATCTTCAGCAGCTTCCCAACTCCAGTCCTGAGGACCTGCTTCCAACACATCCGATCCAAGTCAGTGGAGGTTTCATAATGAGCTAACAAGCTTAATCTGATGTGTTGGGAGAAGGGAAAATTTGGCTCGGTAATCCAGACTGCAGAGGTGGTTTCAAATAACCAATACTCACGTAATACAAGGTGGTTTCAAATAACCAATACTCACGTCCACATATAGTTTTTTCCCCCCCATGATTGTTTCATTAATGAATTTGAGAAATCACATCCAATACCAAAGAAAAGCACAACTGAAGAAAGACAGAAACCAGCAGGGATATCCCAAACCTCCCACAGCTTGGTGCCCTCCATCTCTTAAAATTGTCCAAATACTAACTGATCCACTGCTGTTACACTGAAATGTCTGAAATGAAGAGCTACACTAAATGTTGCAGAAAGCCACTTGAATGATTATTAGACTTTATTATACCAAATTATTTTACATGGTCAATGGATGATATAACTCGCTCCATTCCATTGCCAAAAAAACAAACAAAAATAAGCAAACCAAAATAAAAAAATAAAAAAAACAGTGGATGTGAGATGTTAGATTAAAAAAAAAAAAAAACCCTAAAAAGTTTTTGGTTAGATCAAGTCGGGTGAAAATGTCTTACAAACAAAAAAGTCCGACGAAATAAAAATGAGGAGACATTTCTTTCTTGAAAAGAAAAAGGGGGGGAAATAAGATGGTAATAAACATGTACTGGTTTCAATACTGAGATTGTTCTATATAAAAAGAAAGCAAGTCACTGTGTGGTCTCTCACATTAACTGTGATATTTACGCTTCACAGTCGATTTACTCATTAAAGTCCAACCACAAACAATTGTATTTTTTTGCTGAGCAGTATAACTCCAAAATACTCCAAAGCAAGGAATTCGTATAGTGTGTCTTCTTTCAAGCCATGGTGATTTAAAATAATAAGTAAAAAAAAAATTAATGAAATCATTCTTTGCCCCTAAAAATCTCCTTAATCCATGTCCATGTAACTCTATCATATCCCCATCAGGTCTCTCACTCTTTCCTTCCGACGTCTCTACCAAAAGTCTCGGCTGTGGTAGGCGTCAGGATCGCAGTATTTGGTCACCACCACTCTATTGGCAAATTTCCTGCCTGTTAAGCCTTGCATGGCTTTCTGAGAGTCATACACAGACATGAACTCCACGAAGATCTGCCAAACAGAGAGATATAAGAGCTATGACATGATGCAGGAAGGGGGGGGGGGGGAGAGATAAAGTTTTAATCCATAAAAGACACTGCATTTTTGTGCATGAGTGTGTGTGTGTGTGTGTGTGTGTGTGTGTGTATCTACCTTGCCAGTCCCAGGCACCTCGAGGCCGTCGACAGGCCGCGGGATCTCGATACTCTTCACTTGGCCGTATTTGCTGCACTCGTCCCGGACGTCCTCTACGATCTCCTCATATTCCTCGTCATCCAGCAGCTCCTCGGGGGACACCATGTTCATCAGACACAGCACCTCGGTAGGGATGCCACCCATCTGGCTCATGGAGCTGGTCATCAGGCCAGGCACCTGCAGCGTCACTGGTGTCTGGTTCATCCCAGGCTGAAGCAGGAGGCATAATAAGATGCGAGAAGGGAACGAGACAGAAACCACTCAAGACTGGTCTTACAGTCATACTACTCCTCTTCAAATGATTGGCATCCTCCATAAAAACAAATTAAACATACTATATACTATGAATAAACAGTGACTGCTGCAGCCAAACATGCTTGATTTTGCTGCAAATTTTTTCAAAAATTGCGTTTTTTGAGCTTTTTTTTTACTACTTGAAATTGGCGAAACTGCAATTGCATGAAATTGATTTGAATGGTCTTTTGCAGTGATGACTGCTGGTAAATGAGACCGTTTAGCTCTATTCATATTCGATGCACATGAATTTAAGGGGGCTTTGACTGAATGTTATGAGGTCACATGGCACGTCTTCAACCAACTGTGCTGAAAATCTCATTTTGAAAAATTGCAAACTCCTCCAAATATTGCCTGCAATAACATTTGCTGCTTAAAGATATAGAGACACTGATTAATATCTGGCAAAGCTTCCCCTGCTGAGATCACAAAGACTCTTTCTGTAATGTTTAACAAGACTGGAGCCACTCATAGAAGGATCTTATTCAACATGTCCATGCAGAAAAACAATTTTTCAAGGATTTCAATAGGGATTAGAACATTTTGTTGCAATTATTTCTATTTTGATTTGGATGTTTGAGATCATTGCTGAAGCACAAACTAAAGGCATAATCTCCTGGCTGATGCAACCAGTTTTTGTATTAAAATATCATGATGCCATTCAAAGATTCCTGGACCACCAGCCACAAAGCAAAACCCCAAAGCATCACTAATCCACCTCCATATTTAAATTCAGGTATCAGATCCTTGTATGCCTTCCCTTTATAAATGTTGAATTCCAGGAGCACAACAGAAAAGCATTCACCTCTTTAGCCTATTGGCTGTGCTCTCAGGGAGTGAGGGCTGGCATGCTCTCTCTCCCCTATCAATCACAGCGACACTAGACAATCATGGGTGTCTGTGAGCTCATGCATGTGGAAGTGGGAGGAGAACGCTATCGTTTTCACGTAATCTGCCATCAGCCAATAGTTTAAACACATCTGACGATCAGGTCCGATTATATCCTGTCAATCAAAAGAGGGCGGGAAAACACATTGAATTTGTGAAGTGTATAAAGATGTCGTCTCTTGTGTGGAATTACTTTGAATTGGGTGACTATGATGACAAAACTGCAGTTTGAGATCGATTTTTGAACTGTTTGAACTGTAGATATCGGCCGAGAACACTCTGGATAATCAGCATCACCTGAGAAATTCAGTATCGGTGCATCTCTAGTGGGAACTGGCCATACTAATTTAGGGAGAAAATCTGAGAAAAAATTGTTTGTTTAACCGCTTAAATATGTTTTGTGGAGCGTGATTGATGACAGATGTTACCCATACGCAACCTCTTGTTTATATTGCAGTGAAACGGAAAAATGAAACAACCATAATCCATAAACCATAGACTGAGTGTAATCAGAAACTGAACATTTGAAAATGTGCTTGCATTTTTGAAACATAAGGATAAGGAATTTCTCCAACTGTCTGAATAGAAATGTTAAACCACTGTGTTTTTACGCATTCTCCTGAAAGGTGGCTATAATCTTTGTACCTTAAATATGCATTTCCTTACAATTGTTTATATTGTATTGATTTGCAATGTCAGTATGCTCAGTCTTCGGCATCTCCATTGTCCTTCTGCACTTTGTCATTCAGTTGAAACTCAATCAGTATGGCTCCCACCACACAGTCGCCATTATATTTACATATGTGGTGCTGTATACATCTACCACTGTATGCTGTACCATGCTACTGGAGGCAGTATATTTAGTCCCAATGTTTGGAAGGATTGACAATAAAAACTGGCATGAAAAAGAACAGAAGTACCAGGTAACCACGAGATCACCACAATATACTAGATGAACATGTCTGCACCCAAACACATACAAACTCACCAGTGTAGTGTTCTTGGATCCGACACTGGCTCTCTGGACTAGGAGTTTCTTGTCCCCTAGCTGCATGCCACTGAGCCCAGCGATAGCCTGAATCATAGAAGAGTGGAGAGATTACAATGCATGGCACGTTGTACTTTCTATACCACAGGCCACTTTACATCCTAGAAAATGTACACTATTTCTAGAGGACAATAATGGAACTGTCAATCACTCTGTCATGCTTCCTTGGTCTCTGAATCTACAATGTCCAGGTCTACGTTACATCCTGCAAACGTATGGTATTTTCTGCGTCTGCAACTTTTCATTCAGTTCTCCCAGCTCCAGTTCTGTGCAAGGTCTCAAAAACTCTAGTTGTATTAAAAACCTGTTAATACTTTCATTTCCAATGAAATCTTGTCCAAGTCCCCATTCTATGATCGTATGAATGAAAAACAGTTCAGGGCAGGGCAATATGACAATAAAATATATAGTCGTGAAAAAACAAGTAAACCTTGTGGAAATTGTTTAGACAAGAAACCATATGATCCTCCTTGAAACAGTGCCTATTAATGAAGTTGATATACTTCAACAAAACCACAAGAAAAATGAGCTTTTTCAATCACTTATTCAACCGAAATATCAATAGATGTGATATTATTCCATGGAAAATTGTAAGTACACCCTTGGCCTCAGAAGCTAGTATTGCCCCCTTTAACAGAAATAACTTCCTGTAGGCATTGTGTATAATTGTCCACCAGTCTCTGATATCGGCATACTGGAATTTTTGACCACACTTCCATGCAGTATTCTTTGATGTTTGAGGGTTTTCTTGCATGTACTTCCTGTTTTAAATCCCTCCACAACATTTAAATGGTATTCAAATCCACAAATCCAGGCTTTGACAAGGCCCTTCCAGAACCTTACATTTCTTCTTTTTGAACCATTCCTTGGTGGATTTGCTAGTGTGCTTAGGATGGCCTCACATTATCTTCAAGCACTCTTTGATATGACGCAGAAATCATAGTTGAATCAATGAATGCAAGCGGTCATCAATGAAATTATTCTGACTAACCTCACATAAAGACCAGCTTGCAAAGCATGTACAGTATCTCACTGTCGAAAGGTATCGATCAGGAGAGGTGTATAAAAGGATTTCCAAATCGTTTGATGTACCATGATGTGAAGGTCAACAACAACAAGTGGAGAAAATGGAGCACCACAGTGACGATCCAAGAACAGGACGTCCCTTCAAAATTTACAAAAGGACGAGACAAAATCTTATCGGGGAGGCTTCCAAGAGACCTACGGCAACATTAAAGAGCTGCAGAAATATCTGACAAGTACTGATCACTCTCTGCCTGCGAGAACAATCTCTCGTATTCTTCACCTGTCTGGGCTATGGGGTAGTCTGGCTAGACCATAGCTCTTTCTCACAAAACACATCCAGCCAAACTAAATCACCCCAAACCACATGAGGAAATGTGTAATGGTCACATGAGACCTTATACCAAAAGGTATAATAATTCCATATTCAATGGGTATGTTTGGCACAAAATTCACCATCAAAAGAACACATCCATGATGAAGCATGGTGGTGGAAGCATCATGATTTAGGGCTGCTTCTTTTCAGCCAGAACTGGAGCTTTTATCAAGGTGGGGGAATCATGAACATCTACAAATACTAGTTCATTTTAGTGCAACACCTTCAGGTGTCTGCTAGTAAGCTGAAGATGAAAAGGAATTTCTCCTTTCAGAACAAATATGACCGAAAGCCTACATCCAAAACAACAAAGGGACAGCTTAATCAAAAGAGGATCAACGTTTCTGAATGGCCTAGCAAAAATCCAGACCAGAATCCAAATAAAAATCTGTGGGGTGGCATGAAGCGGGGCTGTGCTGAGGAGATGCCCTCACAATTTGATGAATCTAGTGTGTTTTTTCAAGAATGAGTGGGAAAATATTGCCAATAGGCAAGTCAAGAGGTGCCACACTGAGAGACCAAAAAGACTGAGTGGTGTAATAAACTCAAAAGATGCTTCAACAAATTATTAGTTTAGGGGTGTGCACACTTGTGCAACTTGGTTACTGTAAGTTTTTTATTTGTATTTTTCCCCCCTAAAAAAAATCATTTCTGATCGTTTTTCACTTTATTTGTATACTTTGCAATTTCACATTAAAGGAGGGAAATGTTCTGAAATTATTTATCTTAGTTTTGTTTCTTACTTCACAAAAACCTGATATTTCCACAGGGATGTGTAGATTGTTTATATCCATTGTACCTACCATGGAACGTGTATACAGCTTTAAATATTGTGACGGGATTATTTTTCGCTTATCACCTACTCCAGTTTAGTTTGCCAAATAGTGCACCTGACATTAACGCACCACACAGAGTACATACTAGCAGCAGATGAGGCCCTGTGAAAGCAGAAACATCAACTTATGCGGCAACACAGACGACTCATTCAGCCCCATTTCTAAGAGTGAATTTCTTCTTGTACCTCAGCCTCCCACAAGGTCAATAATAAATAACACTATTCATAAATCTGGATCTTTTCTAAACACCAAGAACATTTGAACATTAAATGCGTGTGTAATTCAATAGATTTATGTAACTTTATGCACAATTACTTAATGTACGCACAAAATGCTTTATAAAATCACCTGTTCGCTGATATTGACGTCAACGTATTCACAGAAGGCGTAGCCTTTCGAGAGACAAGTGGAGCTGTCCTTCACAAGGTTAAAGGCTTTCAGAGAACCAAAGGAAGTCAACAACTCCTTCACCTGAGAAATTACTCAAGCGTTAAGTCACCAGTTATCACAATTAATCACCTCCATCCATTAGAACAAACTCAGCCAGAGTCAGAGCATGTTAATTATAGTATAACTAAATTTAATAAAAGTTCAGAGTACAGAGAGATGTGTCCACATATTTAGCAACAGTGCACTGTTGCCATGGCATTGCTGTGGTAACGCACCAACCTGGTCATCGTTGAGGTAATTAGGAAGTCCGCCGATGAAGAGCTTATGAGCCGAGTCAGGCACCACGGTAGAAACGACGCCTACCACGGAAAGAAAGAGAGGACTGTATTATAATTACGGAACCCTAATTTTAATATTCAGATAGTGCTCATGAACAGATATTCTGGCTAAAAGAGAGGAAAAAAATGTGATGTAATCAAGTCTAATTGCTTTCCAGTGCAGTTATACTTGTCTGCTGGGGGAATGTAATAAACAGGAATATTAACCAACAAAAGCTTTACTGCATCTCTACACAACATCTCAGCCTGTAGCCCTACAACAGTGTGAACGTCACAACTGATTACATGTCTCTTAAAATTTTAACCTAATAAAATCAGTGATAATACATTTGTATAATAATCCGAAGGTTAGTACAGATGTGTGTGAATATTTAATAAAGTAGCTAATGAAGACACAGAAATGAATACTTGAGCCTAGAGATGCACCGATGTAACTGCCAATAATCAGTATCGCACGATAAAGGCAATTTTTCATGCCATCAGCCGATAGTTTAAAAACATCCGGTGATCAGGGCAGATTATATCTTGTCAATCAAAAGATGGCGGGAAAACACATGGAATTTGTACTGTGTGTAAAGATGATGTCTCTTGTGCGGAATTACTTTGAATTGGGTGACTATGATGACAAAACTGCAGTTTGTAAGCTCTGCACTGCTCAAATTTTACACCACACTATGCAGCAGAGCAGAAGTAGTGCGTATTATTTCCGGCGTGCATGTTAACGAATGACTGCTTATATATAATTTAATCTTCAGAATTTAGTTCATGTGTTTATGTTAATTTGAGTAATGTGTTTTCTATTTATGAGACCAGTTACAGTGAAACAACTTGTTGAAAAGGAGAGAATAAAGTTTTTATTTGCATTTCTTTGAGAATTATTATTCATTTAAAAGAAGGTATAAAAGGCAGAACCACCAAATTATCTGTATCGGCCGATATCAGTCTGAATAATCGGCATCGGCTGAGAAATTTAGTATCGGTGCATCTCTACTTGAAACTAAAGGAGAACTCTGTATTAGAGTTTCGGTTAGCTGGTAAATACTGTTTTTTGGCCGATAAAAAATGTTAGCTAACATCAAAAATTGATGGACACATCGTCCGGTAAAAATATTAATACGCAGAAGACATACGTTAGACAAAGTACATTCGCAATTACACACCTAAATAAGATCCCTGTTCTTTTTTGGATGTTTCTCCTGTATTGTGTACTCTGATTCACTCGCATTAAACAGCTTTGCGTAGCCACCTTCAGGAAGAGAAGGTCACCAGCCTGATGCGGATCTCAAGCTGCAGATGAACACTTGACACGTTTGATTTCGCTCTGGCAGCAGAACGCTCATGAGTCATGAAATATCGCGGAAAATAGTTTAAAAAAAACGAAGAGAGAAATTAGCGCGGGAAATGATAAGATTTTCATTATTTTATTCTTTCTTTGTAAATGAAAACATATGTGGCAAACTGCAGTTTAACGTTTTGCTGCACCCTGCTTGTGTTTTGAAAGTTTGCTTTCTTAGATGCTAATTCCATGACTGTTGTTTGTTATTTTGAATAGTGTGGAAAAGAAAACGTAATAAATGAAATTTTATCTTTCATTTGACTTGAAGGTTTTTTATTATTATATCGCATATGCTAGCATAGTCCAAAACATTACACTGGAAAATTAACACCGAAATGAGACGACCTGATTTAAGGTGAGTGGTACCTGATTTAAGAACTGCCCTCACAATCACAATGCACACCTCTAACTTGCACTCCATACCAGTGCTCCTCTCTAAATATAAAACTCTACCCAGACGCAGCTTTTCTTTTCATATCATCTTCCTGACATGTTCATTTTTTGCATAATGAATAGTCACATTTCATACTTGAAACTTCTTATTAATATTGGCTCATCAAACATCGTGCTAAAATACTATGCACATTACTAACTATGAAAAGAAATGATGATCAGCAGTGTGAATCATCACCCTACCTGGAACATAAACACTTGGGTTCTCACTCATGCCTGGCAGTGGCTGATAGTCGTGCGGTCGGCGGATCTTCAGACTCTGTCCCTGGAAAATGATGCCATCAAACGCCATGGCCTGCGTCGTCTCATCCACCGAGCGGAACTAAAACAGAACAACTCGGTCTTCAGAGTACAATACAAAACACATTTCTACCTAGACAATATACATTTGAGGTCATAAGTTTATGTATGATTGGCAGAATCTGCAAAAACAAATTACATTTTTTAACAATAAAACGGATCATAATTGCATTTTGTTTTTTTATTTCGTACGAAATGAGCTATTTCACACAGGGTATCTGCAGTTATAAGCAGTTCAAATGTAATACTTTTTATTACCATATTCAAGACATTTAAAAAAAAAAAAAAGTAAGACCTGCACGTCACTTCAATCATGCTACATGATAAATCAGCTGTAATGAATTGTTTTCGTGCATATACATCCATTTCTGGGTTTAAGTAACAGCAGGCCTATAGAGGTATATGGGAGACCAGAGCAAATGATGCATTACCATTTGCTCAAATAGTGAAAGAAAATAAATCCAGTACTTCCTTTCCATGACTTTCCAAGAGAGGAGAAAAACTACCGTATATATATATATATATATATATAGAGACGGATTACAGTAATTTGAAATGTAGATTTTAGACATTTAATGCTAATTAAAGCCTTATTTTTACATTAATAAATTTAAGACATTAAGACTTTTTAAAGACTCACGGATATTCAGTCACATAACAGATGTTTATATAAAGTCCACAAGACACAATAATGACTGAATTTACACAAATGAACCGGTTCAAAAGTTTACATACACTTGATTCTTAATACTCTGTGTTGTTACCTGGATGATCAATGACTGTGTTTATGTATTGTGAGAGTTGTTCCTGAGTCCCTTGTTTGTCCTGAGCAGTTAAACTGCCCACTGTTCTTCAGAAAAAATCCTCCAGGTCCTGCACACTCTTTGCTTTTCCAGCATCTTCTGCATATTTGACCAATTTCCATCAGTGACTATGATGTTCAGAGCCTTCTTTTCACACTAAGGATAACTGATTGACCCATACACAACTATTACATAAGGTGCAAATATTCACTGATGCTCAAGAAAGCAACACATTAAATTAAGAGTCAGAGGGTGGGGAGTGGCAGGGGTTTACTTCTGAGTAGGATGACCTAAAGGACCCCGACTGCATATGTCTGCTTTATGAACTTGTACTGTATTTATAGTGTGCTGTAGTAAGAAGAACTACCTCTAGGAAGGCAAAGTTCTTGTCCTGGTTGATCTGCACAGCAAGAACTGGGTTTCCCAGAGCCTGAGTTAGGCCACCCAACCTCATCTGGGCGTTAAAAAAGTCCATCATGGACTCCTGTAAAAGAGCCAAGAGACAGGAGGGTTGCCAAGACATTTCAAAACAGTGAAACAGCAAGTATCAAAGCTGGCAGGTTCACAGTGCAAACCGGTCCAGTTACTATTACCAATGTAGATGATACTTGCCTCAGTCATGCCGAACGGAATGTTGCCTACATAGAGCCGCCGAGCTTGACGCGTCATCTGGCTGCCCACAACAGGCACAGGACTCGGAGTCACAGCCAGACCATCAGGGGTCATAGTAGGGAGCAGGGCAGTTGCAGGAATCTGGCCAGCAGCTGGGCATTAAATTCACAGGTAATCATTCACACAACAAGTCTGCTTAGCTTTACACAGTTACACAGCTTGACCAACCAGCATGCTGCACAGGTGTGTTTACTGTTCTGCAGTAATCAAAAATATATATCATACAATATTGCAAACACATGGATGTATTACTGGAGCGCACCCCACCTTGCATGGCTTTGTACTGCACGGGTGTGACGTGTTCGAAGCCAGGAGGAGGAACGTCCCAGTACTTTTTCACTTTGGCCTTCTTTTTCTCACGGTGTGAAGACCGACTGTAAGGAGCACACAGGTATTTTTTTTTTAAAAAGCATGCACTCGAAAGGATGAAAAACAGCAATTTAGCTACCTAGTAATTCTTAAGAGACAGACACTGTCGCATTTACAGTACAAGCACAGTGAAATTCTTGTCTTTGCATATCCTAGTTTATTAGGAAGCTGAGAAGTGCAGGAGTGCTGACATACAGCGTTCCTGGACCAATTCGGTTTAGTTCCATTTTGTTTCTATAGTGCTTTTTAAACATTAGACAAAGGTCACAAAGCAGCTTTACAAAAAAATAATAAATAATAATAATAATAATAATAATAATAATAATAATAATAATAATAATAATAATAATAATAATAAAATCCAAGTGTAGATTTATATTTAGATCTGTAATGATCAAGCCAGATGTGGGAGTGGTAAGGGAAAAAACCCTGAATTGACATAAGGAAGAAACCAGATGCAACAGGGAGCCCATGGTCTTCTGGGTGACACTGGACAGTGGACTGGACTGGATTATAAATCATCATTCTGTTGTGACTGTATACCAACAGACACCAACCCTGAAGACTTTTGTTGTGTCCCACTTCGCCTACTACCCATCCTAAATAGAAGGGTTGTACAATTAATTGAATATTGATCTCGATTACAATTTTGACTGCCCACAATTACATGAACATGATCGACTTGTTTTTTGCAATAATCCAAAAGCCTATGTGAAAATCCTATTGGGTTTTTGCCACGGGAACCAGTGTGGTGATAACTTCTGGGTTTCGGTAGAAAATGACATCATCCCTGCCTCACCGCCCTATTGGGTGACTTGTCTGCGTCTCTCCTCCTGTAAATACTGTTATTTCCTTTTCTGCATACGCCTGAATTGTTTTCATTTGGTTCTATATATGCGACACATATTTTCATTTGGTTGATGGCATTTTTATTTTTTATACTTATCCTATATTTTGGGTACAATTTTATTTATATTTTGTTTCTACGAGATGATGCCCTTTAAGGACCATCCTGATTTGATGCAAAGATTTGTACATCAGCAGGAATATAGCACAACATGGAGGGGAAAGCAGCGGTCTGTTTATTCAAATGTGAACGTGCAATAAAAATATGTTGTCCTTGAAAAATCAATGAATAATTGTGATCTCAATATTGATCAAAATAACCATGATTATCATTTTGGCCACAATCGTGCAGCCCTACTAATTAGTATCAGGGATCAGAATTAGTGTGTCCCAAATCATAGTATGTTGAAATGACAATCCCAAAGGGTTCCCGGATTCTCTACTATGCCCGCTAGATTTCCGAAGTGTGGAACCACGGACAGTTTTTCAGTTAATAAACATAACCGTGTCGAAATGGATGGTCGGTGTGAGCATCACAGTGTTTACAATCACAGCTCTGAAGTACACGTCTATAGAGCAGAGTAGTTTGCTCAAAATCCTAACAGCTTGACGGCATCAGGACTTGAACTCATAAGCCTTTCCTACTGAGCTGCTTCTTCCAAACTGACAAGCATCAGTGTACCTCCGTCTGCGTCTGCGGTCCTTGGTGTCCCCATGGTGGTCTCGGCTTCCTCGTCTCTCCCGGTCCCTGCTCCTCCTTTTCCTGTCCCTCTCTCTGCTCCGGCTCCCGGAGCTGCTCCTCCGGTGCTGCTCGTTCTCTTTATCTCGGTCAGCTGTTAGAGCAAAAGCAGTGTGGCCAAGGAGTTAACTACGGCGCCCGTCGTTTCCTTCCAGCGTTCCAAAGCCCAAGCAACAATAAATGAAGAAAGCATAAGATTGGCATGTTGTTAATATCGCTGCTGACGTCATTACACGGCTCAGTGTTTTTGCTTTGAAGATAACCTCTTTACGAGACAGTAAAGCGATGTAATGTTCAAGTCCATGTATGCAAATAAAGTGAGTTGCATTCAATTAGTGTTGGATTACAAAACAACAACAACAATTTAGTAAAGTCACAGAAACATCAGATGTTTACCATGTGCTGAGTTACAGGAATGTTCTCTACATCTTTAGCCTAATAAACTATGACAGTCACCTGAGCACCGCTGCAGCTTCTCCAGACACCAGGAAGTAAGTAGCAAAGTATTTGTTTTAATGATGATGATTATTAGCTGCTTTATACGTAGGGAATGTTTTGTTTGTTAGTTTGTTTCCTCTCACCTTGCTTGTTCTCCGTTAGCTGCCGCTCAAATTCGTCAAAATCTGACATTTTCCTCCTGCAGCTCCTACACGAGTCAGAGGCGCTAGCAGAGGCTAGCTAGCAGGTGTTTCGCTGCCAAGTTCCCCAGACAGTGGAGACTCGCACAAAGCTTAAATTAAAAAACACTCCAACACAACGGGACAGTGACTTTATACATGCGCTCCAGCTCGAATCGCTGTATCATCCAGCAGAGGAATAACGCTAATGATTCCCCAAATCCTTCAAGCCACACCAATACACATCCACGCACAGAGGCTAGCACACTATCAGGTTCATATACATGTATAGTTTTACTTTGAATTTAACATGTCCATTCGATCTTACACAGTCCCAGACTAATACAAGTCTGTCATTATTTGTATACAGCAAAAACAACAACAATGATATAGGTATACGTCAAAAATAAGACAGGCCTAAAACATGCGCATGCTAAAGTCCGTGGCCATGCACAATCACTTCCGGGTCAAGTTCAAATGGCGATTTAAAAATAATAATAGTAAAAATATATCTAACAATAAGGTGCTTATAGTAAACTGTACAATTAATGGAAAAAAAAGATATTAAGCTAA
>JAOUWY010000071.1:31428938-31442987 GCA_025728095.1 Prietella phreatophila
CCCCAAGTTCCCTGGCATAAGCTCCAGTCTCCCCTGTGACCCTGTGTGGGATAAATGGCACAGCAACTGGATAATGATGATGATGATAATAATAATAATAATAACCAGTATCTAATATATTTATGCACAAGGAAAAGCAAACCTAATATTTTAAAACTTGTAACTGTATTTAATACAGAACTTTTCTGATTAGCCAGATCTCACCTCTTTCTTCCATTTATGTTCACACCTATATATTCACACACTCTCTCTCACACACACACCATGGACAACAGCCGCTTCAATGCATCAATTGGCACAACACGTTTGAACGAATTAGGGCAGGAAATGCAGAGTCATTTTTTCCGAAACCCACCCGCCCACACACACACACACACAGACACACCCCCAAAGACCTATCGTGCAGACAAACTCAACCACAGCTCCAAACACACTTTTCCAGAGTTGTGAACTTGCATCTGTTTCCTGAAGACAATAATAGGTACGCTTTGGTTAGGGGACACACTTTGCAGGTGTTTACTAATCTGGGCTCCAGCATGGCAGAACAACAAAGCCCACAATAAACAAGGCATGGTGCCAATTCATGTGAAAGAAGATACTAAGGTTACTAAATAGTAACCTTAGTACACTGTGAAGGTGTTAATTATCTAGCACTCTTTTGTGAAAATAATCCATTTAGAAAATAATCCAACCTTGCAATGAGTAAGAAACACTCAACACAAGTCTATGATCTGTGTAGTGCAATACTAAAACCTGCAGCCATGTCTGATTGCAATGAATTAAATTCTGTGGGTTTTTGTGACGTCCAAAGCACAAAGTCCATCATTGTTCACTAAAGTCTGCTAAGTGAATATGTATGTGTCACCCCACTTAAAAGAATCTGCAGAATAAACTAATTTGTGTATCCACCCCCCAGTATAAAATGGCCATTCCTGTCCTATCAAGCAGACATAATTCTGGCAGTTATCAATGATAATTAAATGAAACCATTATCATTTCATTCAATTTTGTCTGGCATGAATCTGAAGATCAGCCTAAAGGATTAATTTTCAAATCATGACAGTGAACTTTACTGCTGCACCAGGTGCACATTTTCACCACATCTACACAACTGTACAAACATCCGGTGGTGAATGAGGCGCTAGGTGAGACATATGTTTCACTGCATGTGGTTCAGGTAGAGAGAGAACCACATCAACTTCAAACACATATGCTTGCTCATTGCTGTTTAATGGCTAGCACAAAGTCTGCAACAAATATATTCTAACACAAAGCATGCTTTGTTCTCTTTTCTTCAAGCATTATGTGTTTATCGGTGTTGACATCTATAGTAAGCCTATTGCAGTCACTCAGTTTAGAGTGACAGACTGCACATCTCTACCTGGCATGAGAAACACAGAAAACTATACATTTTGAAAGGCCTGCAAGTCATTTTCATATTTCACGGCTGTTCACGGCTAATTTTGAACCCGTGCATTCAGATCAAAACCATTTTGTGACTAGTAACGCTACATAATTAAAATCAACCCCTGAGTAAAACCGGTCTCAGAGAAGGATTAAAAAAAAAAATTTTTTTATATATATATATATATATATATAAATTTTTTTTTTTTTTTAGCTTTTTGAGCCAAAAAGACCACTGGCAGTACTATTCTGTTACAGTGCAGCAGCATGTATAAAACTGGACTGAAATCACATCAGAAATTTTAAAAATACATTTATTAGAGAGAAAAAATAATAGGAAGAAAAAACACCACACACAATAAATGAACAATATAAAGAAATATTGTCATTTTAAATTAGGTTGTGGGTTTTCACTCACTGTAGTGATGTTACAGAATTTATAAAATTACATCAGTAATGCCACAATTTATGTAACTATTTATTGATTTCAAGCAAAGCGGTAGTTACACAAAATGTGCCCATTTATACCCATAAGCCTTTAACAAACACTTTTGTCACTGGAAAGCCCAACCAGCCTTTTCCTGGCTCTTCGTAATCCTCCTCCTCTTCACCTTCCACCCCAGACATCTCTCCTTGGAGCCGGTAGCCCAGTTTTCTGAAGAACACCTCTCCTACTTTGGAAGGGAAGGGCACATGAGCATAGACCCTGCGTATTCCACTCTGCTTGGCTCTGGACTCCAGGCTCTGGACCAGCAGCCTGCCAAGCCCTTCTCTACGGTACCAGCTCTGCACTACCAGCCTACAGATACGATACACACCATGCCGGCTCCAACCATCTCTGGCAACACAGCCAAGCACCTCACCATCACGCTCTGCGACCCACACTTCCCCTGCAACACGTGCTCGTTCTTTTAGATCATCTTCATCCACCTTCTCGCTGTCTTCAGCCTTAACTTTATCTGCCTCTTTGTTCTTATACTTCTCTTTGGCTTTCCTGCGATGTTTGGCTTTCTCCTGGTCATTGATGGGCTTGGCTTTGGCAGCATGTGGGTTTGGTAGGTCTGGTTGGGACCTAGCATGGTAGCTGCTGCCCAGGTAATCCCAGTAGGGTCTGCTGGAGCCCAGGATGCCCGTGGACCGTGGGATGGTGAGCTTGAAGTACACGATGAGAAGGAACACAGGGATAAACAGGGCTAGCATAAAGGAGTGCACTACAAAGCGGAGCACTGAAGAGACTGTGGCGAGCAGGAGGACCACCAGTGGTCTAGTAAGGAGGTGCAGGATGAGCCGGTTCTCCATCCCTTCACATCCTTGCTGCACAGATAGAAGATAATAGTGTGAAAGTTTGCGAAAGTGAAGGACACAGAAATAAGAAGTTATGTATGATCAATGACGCTTACTAAATTATTATTTTTGCACAAAACATACCTTGATAAGAGCCTTTACAGCCTCAATATCCTCCTCTTTCATCCGCCGAAGCACCACATCTCCCAGGTCCAAGTGCGCCATCTTACTCATCCTTTATGGGGATATTCAAACCCGGGTCCTGAAGAGACAGGATAAAGAGAACACTACTAGAAAGTCTACTAGAGGCTTACAAATTACCTTTATTTATATATAATGGATTTTCTGGATGGATGACATGGATGTGAATTGTGTTTGGCCACAATTTCCCTGCTGGTATTCACTAGCCACCAATAGAAAGCAGCAAATTCCCAGTAGAGACCCATAGGGACCATTACAGTTTCCATTAAAACCATTACAAATTCTGTGAGTGTTTCTATAGGGTCCCTGGTTAAATGT
Organism: Prietella phreatophila; assembly: GCA_025728095.1. Lineage (NCBI taxonomy): Eukaryota > Metazoa > Chordata > Actinopteri > Siluriformes > Ictaluridae > Prietella > Prietella phreatophila. Next base: position 31,432,146 of record JAOUWY010000071.1, read on the forward strand.
TTAGACTCGAGACCACGTTAGGCCAACAGTGTTCTCGTGTATTACCAAATATCGATCTGCGGGTTTAACAAGACGAGGAAAAGATTTAATGGCGTTTAAACCAGTCTAGCACAGATAACGGTCATGCATGCACACAAAAGAAATGTAGTCTATTTCTGTTGTCACTCTCCTACACTTGTTTTATCTGGATGAAGACGAAGCGTGTTGCGCTAGAAGCAGCTTATGAGAGTATTGGGAGGGTTTGCAGCTTGGTATGTTGTGATATTATTAGCGCCGTGCCGCTTCCGAATGATTACCTACAAGCCTTTAATGGAAAACGTCTCCTGTTTAAACCGACACAGTGCTGTGATCCGAGCCAGCGACTGACCTACTTACCTCAGGAGTGAAGGTTCAAACCGTTTCCAAGCATGCATAGTACCCACAAGCTAACATTGCGTCGAAGAGCTGCAGTGTTACCGCTACACGCCAAGCGCGCTTTCAGCGTAGCTGCTTCCGTGAATTCAGCGTAAACGCAGCAGAAGCATCAACCGAGTCAGCACTGTGCCCTTACACAAGCCTAGAGGTCATCTACACCACGACTTTACCCGGTACACCTCTAAAAGGAGTAGATTTATTACATATAACCGCGCAAATAAACAACATAACGTCAGAAGAGAGTGCTATAAATAGCTTTTTACTTGACATTGTTTTATATGTCTTCAGTGCAGAATTAACTTTAAAAGAACACCACCACCAATCACAGCGTTTGTTGAACATAATTTACTAATATCAGCAATTATAGTGAAACTAAACAGACTATAGACATTCACAGTTCGTGTTCATGTTACACTTTGGCTGTCAACATGACAGCATATTAGTTTACAGTTGTCCAACATTCTTTAGAAGCTCCTCTTCAATCCATCGTCTAAGCCTAGTATTTAAGAAAAGAAAGAAGAAAAAAAAGAACAAAAACAAACAAAAAAAGCAAGTTCATACTGTTGTGTGTGTGGTCTATGAAACGACTCCTTCTATGGGCTGGTGAGTATCTCACCTTATTCTAGGTAATGCAGTACTCAGAACACTCCAGGAGACTGAAGTTAGGACAACATTAAAAAAGAGCAACCGTTGCACCAAAAGCTATTTTATCATGCATTTGCCTGTCAATTCTTGTTATAAATCAAGGCCTTTCCCTGCAGTTCGCTTTCCTGATAGCTGAAAGTGAGAGGACTAAATGACTTTAGGTTTAGTCATCTGGATCATAAAAGGCATCATTCAAAATCGGTGTATGATCAAAGATGCTGGTAGTTAGTAGTGTGCATGGATTAGTAGGACCAGGTATGTTGTATCTTAAAGCAATAAACAGGCTTAATTTTGAGATTCCTTCCGAGCTTAGTCTCAGGTCCCATTCACACTGGCTGATAGTCTGCTCTCAGTTTCCAGTATCTTCTGCTCTTCTGATGCCACTTCTTGTGATGTAGTGCCTTCTTTGTCCATGTTCCTTAATCCTACAGAAACACCTTCTGTCAAACTGCTGGTACTAACCTCAATAATAACAATACCTTCTCCTCCTTCTAACTGAAATATGCTCCCCATTTGCCCTGCTCCTGTTCCAGTGACTCCTCCAGGATTAGTAAAACTGCCCCCTGTCTCAGAACTGCTGCCCCCACCTTCTATTACTGCAATCATTTGAACACTTTCCCCATTACCTGTGTCTGCATCTATTTTGGCCTCACTGCCTAATTCAAACACAACTTCTTGTCCACCAAGAGGCATTAAGGCTTGGGCAGGATGGCAAGAAAGACCCAAGTCTTCACTAGGGCCTTCAGGAAAGCCTGCATTTGATGGAACTTTTTCATCACTTGGAGCATCTGTTTGGAAATGAAGAACAAATGCTTTCTCTTCCACTCCAACACCTTCTTCAAACCCTTCCATTCTTTCACTTTCCCTCACTCCACTCCAATCTCGAAGCAAGTTAAGAGAAACCATCCCAGTCTTCTCCTTTTCTCCATCTCCCTCAATCTCTTCCTCAGACTGAAATCGGAGGACGTATGATTTCTCCCCTCTGTCTTCACTTCCTTCTTCCCCTTGTTCACTTTCTCCTTCAAAATGTAACACATATGACCTTTCTCCCTCCACTCCTTCATTCATCTCCACCTTCACCTCCATCTCATCTCCTGGCTCTCTCTCCTCAGTCTCCTTCTCAAAACACAGAACAAAGCGCTCCTCCTGTAGTGGCTCTGGAAGTTTCTCCACTTCCTCTGCAGCAGAAGCATTTTGGGGGTCAACTGTCAAAATACAATGGCTGTCCGATGGAGGTGCAGTGGGGGTTACTGCTGATACAGTGACAGAATCTGAATTTGATGGTGGCAAAGATGTTGGACCATTATGTTGCTGGGACAAGGTTGTTGAAGATGAAACAGAAGCAGCAGTTGTGGTTGTTGAAATAGTCGAAAGAACTAATCCTTGAGTTGCTGTTACAGATTCTGCCTGCACCAAGGACCCAGATTTCTGAGTTTTATTTTTGCGAGCACGCCTGGTTCTAGGGCTCCTGGTGTAGCTAAGCGTTCCTAAAATTGGTCTAGTATTGGCTGTTGGGTTTTGGGGTGGGGCAGGGATGAAAGGAACACTATTGTTGGTAAAAATAAACCTCTGCTGGGTATGGAGTGGCTGAAACTGTGATATCTGGGTTTGGGCTGGAGCTAAAGTGGCTATCTGTGGCAGTGCTGGTATGGTTTGCACCAAAGGGAGGGGCTGTGGTGCTGAGGGAGCAGGAAGAGTGTTCGTATTGGACACTGTGGGGACAAGAATCAGACTCGGCTGGCACCCATTGGTGGACTGGCACTGAAGAAGCAGGAAGTTCTGGGACGGCAGTTGTGGTGGTGGTGGTGGTGGTGGAGGTGGAGGAGGGGCCGGGGCAGGATGTGTGGGTGTTGGATTGGACATTGGGATCAGCTGTAGTCCTGTTGGTGTCTGGATCATAAAATAATTTTGTGAGGTGTTTGGAGGAATGTCCAAATTTGATGGTGAGAGGAGGAGTGTAGAATTTCCTTCATTAGAAAACAGAAAACTAAGCCCTCCTGCTGCATTCATATTTAAACTCCGAGTATTAGTTGACGTTTCAGAGGTCCCACTGCCATTCTTCGCAGTTTTCCCTGCTTCTTTTATGCATGTGGCTCCACCACCGCTGATATGCGTCCGAAGGTGCCGCTGCAGGTAGGCGTGCATGACGAACTCTTTCCCACAGCGCTGACACTTGTAGTCTTTGCGAGAGGAGTGTGTACGAAGGTGAAGCTGAAGATTGGAGGAGTGTGTGAAACTCTTGTGGCACTGCGCGCATTGGAAAGGCCTCTCACCCGAGTGTGTACGCTCGTGTTGCTTTAGGTTGGAGGTTTGCGAAAATGCCTTGCCGCACACAGAGCAGGCATGTGGTCGCAGGCCCGAATGCAACTGGCTGTGCCGCCGCAGACAACTGGTGTTCTTGAAGGATTTGCCACACTCCTGGCACACATAGGGCCGCTCACCAGTGTGCTGCCGCAAGTGGTACTGGTAATGTGAACTCCACTTGAAAGTCAAAGGGCAGTAAGGACACTGGAAGGCTCGCACTCCTGTGTGCACCTAAACACACAATAGAGAAGAAGCTGAAAGTTTGAATTTGTATTTGTTTTTTTAAATAATTATAAGTAAACAGGTGAAAGAAAAGCATGGCCTGCATTGAGGTCTGTCGCTTAGAATCAGCTAAATAATGACATTGGATTAACAAATGCTAAAATGAATATCGTTTCTGAATCAAAAATGTGAATGAAACTCAAAGAAACCCCCAAATCCTACCATATTCTAGCCTTAATGCGATTACCTACTTTGTCAATGTAATCATTTGGCCTAAGATGTATGGCAGTGTTTACCCTTTGATGTATGGACAGTAGAGAAGACCTCTTAAAGCTTTTTCCACACTCTGTGCATCGGTACGGTCTCTCTCCTGTATGATCTCTCATGTGATAACGCAGTCCTGACGAACCCTTAAAGGATTTCCCACATTCCAAGCACCGATATGGCCTCTCTGTTAAGGGGGAAAAAAGAGAGAATTGAGAAGTCTCAGAAATTATCTGATCAGGGAATTACTTGCAGTCAGGATGAAACCGTCTTTAATTCCTAGTAAACAATTTGCCTTCATCTTATATAACCAAAATAGATGAACCTGTCAAATTTGATGTATGGTGCAGCTTATTTTCTGCTAGCAAATACAACCCAATTCCGAAAAAGTTGACGCTGTGCAAAATGTAAATAAAAAGAGAATGAAATGATTTGCAAATCTCATAAACCCATTTATTATTCACAATAGAACATAGAAAACATACCAAATGTTTAAACTGAGGAAATGTACCATTTAAGTAATTCTGAATTTGATGGCTGCAACACGTCTCAAAGTTGGGACGGGGGCAACAAAAGGCTGGAAAAGTAAGAGTTACTAAAAAGAACAACTGGAGGTTAATTGGCAACAGGACAGTAATATGTCTAAGAGTATCTTAGAGAGGCAGAGTCTTTAGGAAGTAAAGATAGGCAGAGGTTCACCAATCTGTGAAAAACTACATCTACAATTTGTGGAACAATTTCAGAATAATATTCCTCAACGAAAAATTGTGAAGACTATGAATATCTCATCATCTACTGTACATAATAGAAAAAATTTAAAAGAATCTGGAGAAATCTCTGTGTGCAAGAGACAAGGGTGAAAATCAATACTGCATGCCCGTGATCTTCAGGCAGCACTGAATTAAAAACAGGCATGATTCTGTAATGGAAATCACTGCATGGGCTCAGAAACACCTCCAGAACTCATTGTCTGTGAACACAGTTCGCCATCCCATCCACAAATGCTGGTTAAAGCACAATCATGCAAAGAAGAAGCCATATGTGAACATGATCCAGAAATGCTGCTATCTTCTCTGGGCCAAAGCTCATTTAAAATGGACCGAGGCAAAGTGGAAAACTGTTCAGTGGTCATGTGACCTCTAAACTAAAGGACTAAAGAGGAGAGGGACCATCCGGCTTTTTATCAGCACTCAGTCCAAAAGCCTGCACCGCTGATAGTATGGGGCTCATTAGTGCCTATTGAATGGGCAGCTTGCACATCTGGAAAGGCACCATCAATGCTGTAAGGTATAGACAGGTTTTAGAGCAACATCTGCTTCCACCCAGATTCCATCCCATCTTTACTTCTGACAGACTCTGCCTCTCTACGATACTCTTTTTATACCCAATCATGTTACTGACCTGTTGCTAATTAACCTAATTAGATGCAAAATGTTTCTCCAGCTGTTTCTTTTTAGTAACACTTAATTTTCCAGCCTTTTGTTGCCCCATCCCAACTTTTTTGAGATGTGTTACAGCCATCAAATTCAAAATGACCTTATTTTTTCCATAAAATACATTTCCTCAGTTTGAACATTTGATATGTTTTCTATGTTCTATTGTGAATAACATATGGGTTTATAAGATTTTCGAATCACTGCATTCTGTTTTATTTACATTTTACACCGCGTTCCAACTTTTTTGGAATTGGGGTTATAAAAAACAATAAGTCTAGTGGTAGCATTTACTTGTTTCAAAAGGCGTTTCCCCAGATTCAGATTTAAGCAGATTTATTCAGTTCAATTTATTCAACTCGATAAAGCTCACCGTTATTTGAAGCAGAGCCCTTGCTACTGCCTCCTCTCCTTCCTGCCTTCCCTGATACCCTGTTGGCTGATTTCACAGCTTGCTTCTCTCCCTCTTCTGTGACTGCAATGAGGCTGACATGGATCTCCCTTTCTCCCTCCTCCCCCTCTCCCTTGGCAGCAGACGAGGAAGACAGGGGCATTGAGAGGGACAGAGAGGGAGGACAGACTATTTCAGCCTCTGCCTCGGCCAGCAGTCTCTGCTCCTCAGTGTGCGAGAGCTGGTGGTTAAGAAGGGATGACAGCAGCGGGAAGGAGCGGTCACATACAGCACAGTTGAATTGAGATCTGGACTGGGACAGTGCCAGAGGGTGCACCTGGTTGAGGAACAATCCAGAGAAAAATCACATGTAACAATCATATTGCTATTGTTTTCTACCCAATTTACAAAATTATCATTATAAGATTCTCCCATTCACTCTTAACCCAGATAGAAACTTATAATACTAAGGTCATGATTTGTGCTTAATTTAGTACGACTCACCTGTGCCATGTGTCTGCTCATTGAGCTGCTGTTCTTGAAGCTTTTACCGCAGTAAGCACACTCTGCCAATGTAGCCACAGTTGTGTCAACTATGGGCGTGGTGTCATCTGAGGGCATCTGGCCCACGGAGCTGGTGAAGCTCTGGAGCAAGTCATACTGAACCTGACTGGATCCATCCCCAATACCACCCAATCCAAGTAGTTCTGTCCCCTGCCCACTCTCGGACACTGTCGTGGTTTCCACCACCTCCTCAAAGTCTGCCAACAAGGGGGCCATACCAACCAATGAAACCCCACCACTCTGAGCCTCTAAGCCTTCACCTCTGATGTCTTCACCCCCATCCCCTGCTCCGAGGCTGTGCAGATGCAAGGCTTGATGTTGTTCCAGGTGTGTTTGGGTTCCGAATGTCTCGTTGCAGCTGCCACAGCTGAACAGCAACACATTAGCACCAGTTTCTGGTGACTCCTCCATGCTCACTTGTATATGCTCTGAGCCTGTGGCTGTCAATACATTCTGATTGCCTTCAGCCGAGGATGATGTACAGGATGAAGGCATATGATGAGATAAGAAGACCTGACTAGTTCCCCCCTCCTGCCCACCTACAAGGCCCACCATGTCCGATATTGTCATTTCAACCGCCTTCAAATCGTCAGAGGTTGCCCCCTCGAACACCACCTCCATATTCGTCCGTGACCCTACTTTTCCTGTCTTCCCCCTGCCCTGAGCCTTGTCCTCTATGTGGGAGTTGCGATGAAGTGCCAGGTTGGAGGAGTGTGTAAAGCTGCGACCACAATCACCACAGATGTATGGCCTCTCGCCCGTATGTATGCGCATATGTTGCCTTAGGTTGGTTGACTGGCTGAAAGCCTTGCTGCACACCATACAGACATAAGGCTTGACACCCAAATGCACATTCTTATGCCTACGCAGGCTGCTGGAGTTTTTGAAGGCTTTGGGACATCTGTCACATGGATAAGGGCACTCGCCTGTGTGTTGGCGTAGGTGATACTGGTAGTGAGAACTCCACTTGAAGGTAAGAGGGCAGTAAGGACACTGGAAGGTACGCAAGCCCGTATGCACACTGCGATGGACCTATATTTATTAAAATAAAATTAAATAGGATGTAAACCCTAAAGTCATTTGCAGTAGAACACTTGATAACCAAGTAACAGTTAAGCTATATATTATCATTAATCAAAGACAAAATGCAACTATTCAAATGCACATGGTAGGCCTGTTATGTTTCTATTGTGGAATAATACCCTTACAGGTATTGCTCACCTGTAGAAGAGAAGAACGCTTAAATGCTTTACCACAATCCTCACATTTATAAGGCTTCTCTCCTGAATGAGACCTAGAATAAAATGTAGAAAAATATTATTAGAAATCTAATTCATTCTGTTGAACAGAGCTCCTGTTTCACTCCGAGATGCACTAAAACCATGTTATATCTACATGATTTTGGAAGAACATAAATCACATTAACTCATTGTTCAGATCTGTAAAGTGAAACATTTAACTTCTTACCTCTGGTGATAGAGCAGAGCGGATGAGCCTTTGAAAGCCTTGGGGCAGAGGTTACAGCGATATGGCCTCTCGTTGTTATGGCTACGTTGATGATGTGCTAACCTGGAAGACCACTTAAAACTCTTCCCACAGTCTAGACACTGAAAGGGGTGTTCAGGATTTTGTGACCCCATCGTCCCTGGAGACGTTGACGACGTCACCATCTCGACTCCCGTAAGCACGACAGTTTCTGTCCCTTTCTGTTCCTCGCCACTTTTCTCTTCATCGTTATCCTCCTCTTCCACTGAGGGAAGAAGCGTTGGAAAAGGAGAAAGGGAGGATGGAGTCTGGCTGGGAAGAAGCTCCGTTTGGACCACCAGGGTAGCAACAGAGTTGGCCATTGTACCCTATGAGCAGAGGAGGATGCTCTGGGTTATAGTGCAGATGACTAGTCTTGTGGAGCCTTCCAATTCACGGCAGCCATTGCAGATGTTTAGTGGAGTGTTCCTGATGTTATGTATCCAAGCTGAAATGCGTAACTTCTTCGCTTCAATTGCCAGAGCTGTATAGATAGTCATATTAATACATCCCTGCTGAAAAAAAACCAATAGAAACCCTCTGAGAATTTGTAATGGTTTTAATTGAAACTGTAAAGGTCCCTGTGCCTTCTACTGGTTTGGTGGCATGTCTTGTGGGATACCATTTAAGCACCGTAACGGTTTTAATGGTTAGCTGATTGTTTGTAATGGTATCTGTCGTGGAATCCATTAGCATTTCTGTGACAGTTTCTATTGTTTTTTTTTTTTGTTTTTTCAGCAGGGATGTTTCACCCAAATCATGATGTACCACATTTAAACCAAATATAATGTGTGGCTTTTCACAGCATAGTTATAATTTTAAGTCATAAAACCACAAACTCACGTGATTTAAATACCAACAATCCACGTTCTGATCTGTGCTTTACTTGACCTAAACAAATATTCACAAGAGGAATAAAGTATGTAAATGAGCAAAATGTTATAAATAATTTGACTCGTATCTGATCAGCATTTCCCCTTTAAGCCCCTCCCTCCTCCTCCTCCTCCTCCCTCCTATTCTGTATCAGCGTCCCTGCTGCGTTGTCTCGGGGAAATTTTAAAAAATCCAACATTAGGACAACGCAAATGAAAATCCAGACACGCACACCTATACTCATATATATATAATATATATATATATATATATAATGTTGTACAAATCAACATTTACTTACTCTCTTACAGATTTGTGCGTATATTAGTCCAGTCACGAGCCGGCCTTCCCGCATCCATCTCACTGCCCGTCTTGCTTTCTCAAACGCCGCAGTATTTTTCGATATTTCTGCACATTCACGATGCACATGTCACTTGCCTGTACTTATTCATTTTACTAAACAGTTTTGATGTGTTGAAATGGTGCTGAAGTCCGCAGTGATAGTCCATACAACCTTAACAATAATGTCGAGCGCAAACTAACCAACAGTCACCCGCCTGCTTCCGGCTCTCAGCAACGGCGAACGCTATTGGTCTGTTCTCCCTCCTAACTCGTTCATGTTATTGGTCAGCAAGATCAACGCTGATAAATTGATACTAAATATCTTTAAATATTGTCCACGAGGCGCTAAACGTATAACAATCGTCGTATCGGCTCATATATCATATCGTTGCTGTCTTCCAGCATAAGAACTGCTGCAGAAGGACGCTCAAGGCGTGTGTGCGTCTGCTACAATGTTTCTGGGAAATGTAGTTTTTGTGTCATGGAGACGAGGCCTAAAGCTCAGGTTCCCTACCCTGGTCCTGGAGTATCCACTATCCTGCACATTGTAGTATTTCTATCACACCCACTTGAGTTGAATCAGGTGTTAGATCAGGGAAGACATTTAAGTGTGCAGGGCAGGGGGTACTTCAGGACCAGGAACCTGTGATATATCAATGAGGCTATTGAAGATGGCTTTGGGCTACAGTTAATATGAACAGTTTTTGCTACGATAGCGTTAGGACTGCTGCTGCCACAAACATTTTTGCACTCGAATCTCCATAGTTGATAACTTCAAAATAGATTTCATGTGAAAACTATAATGAATTTCCTGGTTACACTTTTTGACTGTGTTTTGACCATGTAGTACACAGTTAAAGAAGGGACTTATTTATAATTGCACGATTCGTCTGGTTCCTCTCAAGAGGTATCGTCCTCATGTTCTCTCGGAGTTTTTCCTTGCCACCATCGCCTCTGGATTGCTCATTAGGGATATTTTTCCGTGAAGCTGCTTTGTGACAATGTCCTTTGTTAATAATGCTATACAAATAGAATAAGATTTAATTGAACTGATATAGTCTCAGGGTTCTCCTTTAATCAATGTGGTACCTTAATAGATGGCATTAAAACAGGCCACATTTTGTTAGGTTTAGCCCTTAGCTACTGAAAACCGACAAAAGGAAAGAAAAAAAATAAAGCTTCAATATTCGTTGCTATTAACTCTATTGTATCTGACACACTCTTGGCACCTTTCTGTCAAACAGCAATGTCACTTACATCAAGTGAGGCAATGCAGTTGAACATAAAATTTTCAATAGCAATGATAAAGTCTGATTATAAGTAGTATAAAAGTATAAAAATTACAGAAGGCTTGCTTCTCTTCAGTGAAAATAAATAACATGAAAACATAATAAATAGTATATCAAAATACAAAAAAAAAAATTCAAAACAGAATAATTTTGATATTGCGATACATTTGCCAAAGCAAGGGGCCTTATATCATAGAAAACTATCATATAATACACATTTGCACTGTACATAACAATTTACATTCAGGATGATGCATGATGTACACCTGTACATTACAAAATAATCACGATATCACAATACATAGTATTTTAAGGCTTGGGTTGTTTTTCTTATTTTTTTCTTTCATTTAACATTGCTTAAGAACAGGTTAGTCGTCAAAAAGCACATCTTCTGAATCAGAGGCTCGAAAACACAAACCCAAATATACTGTGCAAAGAAAGAGACAACAAAAAAAAGGAGAAAAAAGGCAGCAATGGTGTAGGTCAGTGCTTTGTGACCCCCCCCCCCAACACACACACACACACACACACACACACACACACACACACACACACACACACACACACACACACACAC
>JAOUWY010000071.1:31568055-31570555 GCA_025728095.1 Prietella phreatophila
GTTCAAATCCTTTGCTGGCAGTCTCGTCTTCCTCTCGCCCCGCCTCACGCTGTGCACTACGAACTTGACCTGCCTCCAGTCATCTACTCCTGCGCTTGTGTCCTACGTAACCGGGTGACACACTGATGGCTTTAAGTAAAGTGAAAGAATAGGATGTAGTTTCCATAATACAAATGTTATGAAATCATGAAGATGTGCTTATTACACAAATAGAACCTGTCTAGATAGCACAAACCACCAACAAAATACACAACAAATATATCCAAATTGTAACAAATGAAATAATAAATTAGAAAATCATGAAACTCTTAGCTACAAAATGTGCCATTTCACGAATAGAACATTTGAAACTTAGTCATCTAATTTGGCCTTTACTGGTCCGTAAAGTGCATCATCTTGTAGAAACAAAATATAAATAAAACTGTACCCAAAATATAGGATACGTTAAAAATAAAAATGCCATCAACTAAATGAAAATATGCAATCAAATATAACAATATAGAACCAAATGAAAACAATTCAGGCATGTGCATGAACAGCAGTAACAGTGTTAACAGGAGGAGAGACGCAGACAAATCACCCAATAGAGTGGTACAGGGATGATGTCATTTTCTACAGAAACCCCGAAGTTAGCATCACGCCGGTTCCCTTGACAAAACCCAATAGGAATTTCACATAGGCTTTTGGATTATTGCAAAAAATAAGTATAAACAGAAGTTTACAATCCTAATACTTTTTTTTTTAAACATTTTCCATATTACAGATTTACTCTGTGGATAAATCTTCATCCACGTTTTTTTGGGAATTGTGCAAAGCATACCTGAACCAGTTTATCTGTGTTTTTTTTTTTCCTGTTTGGCGTGATGACGTTTAATGTCCCCAACAACATGTGTAATTGCATTTAACAGCATGTTAGTGTCATGATTTCCCCTTGCACAAGTGCTATAGCACAAAGTGAAGCTGGAAGCTTAAGTGCTAAAACGTTAACTTGTTTCTCGGTTTTGGCTTTAAGTTTAGGAAGTGCTTGATTTGATCTACAGTGGAGTTTTTTATGAGCAGAGGACAAACTTTAAACTTCAATATCGCAGTCGATCATATGTAATCGTGGGCAATCAAAATCATAATCGAGATCGATATTCGATTCATGTTTTTCTTACTTACTGACACAAATTTGAAAAATATTGATGTTATTTATTAAATGGTATCCAGAATTCAGCTTGATGAATTGTAGGTCCAAATCCAAGCACTTTAATATGCCTATATTAATAGCACAGCTAATATTTTTTCACAGGAATCTAACTGGAATCCAAAATTGATATTTTATTTATTTATTTATTTTATTATTATTTTTTTAAACATGTTCATTGTCATTAATTGCTTTACAAAGAAAATCACTCACTAGATTCAATATCACATTTACTGAGCCCATTACAGATTTCTATTATGAATGTTTATGATCTTGTGTTCTCACACACCCCATGTTCACTGAATTAGTTTATTACTGTTTAAATTTTTAGAAACACACTGGGTGGTACTGTCTGTTGTGACTGTTCCAAAACTCATTACCCTTACTTAGAGTTGTTGTCAAAAAATGTGAATATTGTTTCATGGGATCCAGTTGAAAACAGTTGGTGTTCTGGGAAAATTAGTGGCATGGCAGAACAGGGATCAGAACGAAGTAGAAAGTTTAAGGGTGACAATATACCAGTATATACCATGATTGAAAAAAATATGAAATAGATATATGCCATTAAAGTGACTTCTGTTTTACTGGTTTAGATGATGTCTACAGAATTGTACATAAATGTATAAACACACCATTAAATATACCACCAGACTTAAAACAGGCTAGCCTACATATTAAAGTATAAACATACCATGCTCTGTTGTAATAAATTCCTGCAAGGTAAAAGCAAACCTATTAACAAGCTTATTTGTAAAATCCACAAGCAATTCATTAGCTAATAGAATAATTGAACACAATGATACCCTGTGATCCATAATACAAAACTGTAAGGTTATCATATAATTTCATATAGTACCTTTCACTCCAGTACTAAGACTGCAACACTATCTATATGACTCTCCACATCATCCATGTGTAAAGAATATGACCGAAGAATCTTACTGTTTATGCTGCTCCAGTCTCAGTAAGCCTCTTGTTCCTGTCTATAATAGTGTCTATAAAAGACACCTGACCCCATTTTATAATGATTACTAAACCCGAAAGTGGGCTGGCCATTTCTGGCTGTGAGAAGTAAACAATATAGTTTGATGTTCATTTACAGCCCATTTGCTAAAATGAGCCTAAATTGACTATCCATCATTTTCACAGACAAATAAAGGTACATCCATTTGTATACAAATCTATTTTCTGCTGCTAACTACATTTTCAGTCAAAGAGAGAATAAATGGGTTTATTTGTTAACCATGTCCATCAGTGGTGTATTGAAGATTTAGCTTGTTGTGTTTCATTCATTACATGTATTCCCATATGCAG
>JAOUWY010000071.1:31575555-31584983 GCA_025728095.1 Prietella phreatophila
AGGATCCACATGAGGCAGTCAAAGAATTTGCCAGAGAAATTGACCCTGCTCACCTGAATATTGAAGAAGTCATTGGTGCTGGTGAGTAGATAGATGAGGGTTTACCTGGCTGCTAACCAGTGTTACATTACAGACCTAACACTAAGCCTAAACTAATGGTTAATTTTTTTTTTATATATATAAAAGTTGAAGTAATGCACGTGAAAAGTTTCTAATATCAGTTGAACTTAATTATCAAAAGTACTTTGGTATCAGAATGAGGGAAAAAAATTTCAAATTAATAAATTCATTTCAATTTTACTTCTAAATTAATCTTCAATTCCTCTTAAAAAGGCAGAAAGTATTGATGTGTCATCCAGAAACTGAGTCAGCTTTTTGTGTTGGCTTTTTAGATGACTTTTTTTTTTTTTTTTTGCAGAACCACATATCTGTTTTGGTGACTGAACTACCAAGAAAGAACAGTCAAAAATAATTATCATTTAGAGATTATGCAGAATAGGCCAGCAGGAAACATTACCATTTGCTTTTGAAAATGCGATGAAACAGAGTTAACTTTTATAGAAATATTTAAAATGCATGTATTGCCCAAAAATATCTAGAGAGACAAAAGAAGAGTTGGTGTGTAATTGGATGTGCACTAAAAGTGACTAAAATTGACACATATTATAGATTATGTAGGAAAATGAAAATGTGAAGCTGACATGGATAACCAACAGTCCAGTGGTAATGGGAAGAGAGAGTGAATATTAACACATTCCTACACATTCCCAGGAATGGAACATGGAACAAGATGTAAATGTGGAAGGTTTTTGCACAAGCTCATCATGAATTCTAAGAAGCTGTGTGAAAGAACAAATTCAAATGTTTCACAAGAGTCATGAAAAGTCAGATGCTAGTAAATCTGTTCCCTTTCAAAGGGAACTCAAAGTTACATGAGCTTCATGCTGTGGGAAGTGCCCTCACGGGTGACTGATAGATGAAGTCTGTGTAAAATCACACCTATTTATAGGCCTGCCGTGGTCAAGTGACGTGGCATTTCGCGCAACATGTGACTATAAAATGACACCTGTAAACCACCTCATCAGCCTTATGATTTCAGCGAAAGATCACATGTTGGACTGTTTGTGTGAACACACCTAAAAACTCTTCACTTCTTCTCTATTTAAAAAAAATCTATTTACTTTTCCATCCCTTTACAAAAGAAAAGTATGCATTAGAGAGAGTTCAGGAAGTGTTACTCCTTTCTCTTACGGGGAAGGGTGGGAACACTTTCTGTGTGAAGTATATGAGAGTGAATCGCGGTATGGCGTGGTTCTCAGCTGAAGCAAGATGGGTTACGGAAAATCAGGATTGCCACTGTCGAGGCAGATCAGATCAAGGGGGTCTCATATGGATCTGGAGGGATCTCAATCACACTCTCTGTATGGATCTGTATCTTTCCTCTGGATCAGACATCTTCGCTTCTGGGTTTAAAAGAAAAAAAGGGCAGGTGCTGCTTGCGTCAACCCGCCCTCTCTGACTCTGGTAAGCAAGAGGGGGAGCTGTGCACCATTTAGCTAGTGCATCATCTTTAAAATTGTTATTTATTTATAAAAAAAATTTTTTAGAAGGGCACAATGAAGCAGCTCCGCTCTTGGCTCTCTCACTTCTCAGCCAACGGGCGATGGGTTCTCCCTCCAGTATGGAGTCAACCTCGCTCTCTGACTCCGAGAAGCCAGAGGGGAGAGCCATTAACACGTTCACATGGACAACAATAATCCACTCTTATTCTAATTAAGACAATACTTTGATTAAGAAACTACCATGTAAACACCAACCATAATCTAATTAAGGTCATAATCTAAATAAGCTCTAATCGAATTAAGACAGGTGGATTACTCTTGTTTTAATCGTATTATGGACGTGCATTTCAGGCATGTAAACACCTTAATCACATTATGAGCATCATGTGAGCGTTTTCACTGCATTTTGCGACAGGACACGATCACACACACGGAAGTTTTACGTTTTACGGCGAAAAAGAGAGTTCGGCTGTGTTCCAAACTGCATACCTGCCTACTATCGGCCTGTAGTGGGGAAAATACAAGCATCTCGGCTACTATACAGTAAGTAAGTATGTGATTTGAGACGCAGCCCACGACTTCAAGCAGTCGTCTATTTTTACGTATAGCATGACAAATAATTACCTGCATTTAAAGCATTCATAAAAAAATTTAACAAAAACACACAAAACTGTATACGGTACCATAACAAAGACCAACTGTATGTTGATACGTGAAATTTTGGAGTGATGTTGAACGTCATGGCGCGGTGATGTAATGACGCGGGCTCTTAATCTAATTATGATCTATAACATGTAAAACGCTAACATGACAGGAGTATTCTAAACACGACTCATGTAAACACCGTAATCACATTATTACCTTACTTAGAATAAGGTCAATAATTAGATTATTGCTGTCCATGTAAACATAGTCAGTGAGAAGGAGAGTGTTCCCTCGTACCATAGAAAAAAAAAAAATTCCTGGAAGTGCACCATGAAGTGTCATGTTTCTGGGGAAATCCATGTTTATAACCCCGCAAAGTGGGATTATTCGCCCATTGGGGGGAATAAACAGTATTTTGCTATGCCAAAGGTGGAGGAGGCACTTGCGAACCACCACTCTCTAGTGACAGCAGAAAAATCGGGGGGTGGCTTTGCCATAAAGGCCATGTAAGACCACCTCGACATTGGTTGGAGAAGCCTATGCAGCAGTGGGTCTTGCTTGTGGGCCTCAGCATACAATATCAGTGTGAGGGAGGTATAGAAGACAATTGTTCACATTGACCATTAAAATGGGGAGGGGAGGGGGCGCGATCTCAGTGATTTTTGTCCATGACATGATTGTTGGTGCCATATAGATTGGTTTGAGTATGTCCATAAGTGCTAATCTCCAAATGAACACCTTTGGGGTGTAGTAGAACAGAGATTCGCAGCATGAAAGTGCACATGAAAAATCTATAGGAATTGTGTGATGCAATCATGTCAACATGAGCCAGAATCTCAAAGGGATGTTTCCAACATCTTGTTTAATTCATGCCATGAAGAGCTGAGGCTGTTATGAGACACTACCCAGTATTAGTATAATGTTCCTAATAAAGTGTTCAGTGAGTGTATTTATACTGGTTATCAAGTGTCTTTCACTCGCGTTCCTTCTCTTTTTCTGTGTTTTTTATCTGTATTGTCATTATAATATTAACTGTATACTATATACTATATTATACTCTAATTCAGTTTTCCATCTCACTCTTTCTTTCCCTCTTTCTCTCTCTCTCTTCAGCTCAGTTTGGTGAAGTGTCCAGGGGAAGATACAGACCGTTAGGCCGTAGAGAAATGCTAGTAGTGGTGAAGACTCTGCGATGCGGAGTAGCAGACCGTGAAAGAGGAATGTTCCTCAGCGAGGCTGGGGTCCTAGGCCAATTCGATCACCCCAATGTGCTGAAGCTTGAGGGTGTGATCACACACACTCCTCCTGAGCGCATCATTATGGAGTTTATGGAGAACGGCCCCCTGGATGCCTTCCTCAGGGTGAGCAAGAAAAAAAAACTATACCATAGATCTTATTAACACAGTAGATTCCTATTTATGTGCAAGAGCTTGTGAGTCTGTTTTCTTCATCTGATTTTTATTTCCTTGAAATCCAAAAATATGTGAAATCGTTGTTCGTTATTTCTCTTGCTCCCATGTTCCAGGAAAATGAGGATCAGTTCAGTGTGTTGCAGCTGGTGGGTATGGTGAGAGGCATTGGAGCAGGAATGTGTTACCTTTCTGAGAGGAACTTTGTGCATCGTGACCTCGCAGCTCGAAACATTCTGGTGAACTCAAACTTGGTTTGTAAGGTCTCCGACTTTGGTCTGTCACGGCTCATGAAGGACCTGGACCACAATATGCCCACCTACACTGCATCACTGGTGTGTTTTGGGAAACTGAGCTGTGTCATACTGCTATAAAAGTTTAAATCTCTTTGGTGAAAAGGAAATTTGTTTAGTCATACATTTATGTCTGTATTTATATTAGTAAGTTTTAGAGCTTTTCCTATGGGGTGTCATAGGATATTTTGGGAAAATTTGAAGTCATTCTGACACATTTAAATAGTGACTCATGTCAACTAACTGTTTCAGTTTAAATTTTAAATATAAACATACATGTTATATGTAAATGCTAAATGGTTATGTTAAAATATATATAAATGTTAAATATAAATGTTAAACATATAAGTTAAATGATTAATTAATTTATTATTCATTTATTATTTATTTATTTAATTGCCCTTGTCCCCTCTGAGTGTGTCTCGTTGTGAATATACAGCAGCGTATTCCACAGTGTGATAGTTTTGGAACATGGTTGAAGATTTAAAAAGCAGGTTCACTGATGGCATTTTTGGGCTGATTTAATAACAGTCCACAGTCACCAAGATTTTGTTTTAATGCAAATAATCGAAAATAAATCAAATCAATTTCTCAGAATATATGCTATGGAAAAAGGAACATTTAAATGAAAACAATTTAAAACCAGGGATGAGCAACTTTTGAGCCTCTAGATCCTTTATCCCCCCCAAAATTTTATCCTTTATCCCAAGTTGCCAGATTACTAATCCATACACACACATTTTACACCACCTTACTCAATCTCCTCTTTATTGAGGGAAGTCAATATACAATTAATACAATATTACCCCAGTAAGCAAATGTAAACATCTCAATTGCACTGTCTGTAAATTTGCAACAAACAAATATACAAAGGTCATCTTTTTGATTAGTATTCTCATTCTCAACCCAATCTCAGTGAACAGTTTAAAGGTGCTTATTCAAAAAATAGTTATTCCAAAGGTTATTACCAAAATACACATATTACCATGTATAGTAATGCCGAACATACAGTAGCAATTCAGTGCATAGATGTCCATACCAGTCTACCCCCAAACACACACAGTTCAGACAGCATTCCCACTATTTATGATCATTAGTGATGATTCATTCATTTGGCAAGAAAGGTTTTTGATTATGTTTTTTACCTTTTAAATCTGAGATGAGAGCAACTCTGGCATCTGTATCTTCCATACTTCTCTTTGTGAGCAGTGGTGCAATGGCAATTTAATTAAAATCTTTCATTACAGATTACATTTACAAACAAACCAAACACATGGGTGCCCCTTTAAACTAATAAAAAGATCATGTTTCCCATCTTGACTGGAAAACACAAATTTTCTGTTTTGCTCATTTTTGCGAATGTTCCCATTAGCGTACACATGCTCTCTGACTTAATGTGGAACATTCAGCCGGATGATCATTTGGGAATGCAATGTCAGCATTACAACCAGTAAATTCTGAAATTAATCTCTGCTATGAAATGACTGATGTAAATAAATACCGAAATATGTAAATGCAAAAGTAGGCATCACCTCTTGCATTAGCTACTCAGGAAACCAGCTTAGCTCCCGCTAATGTGCTGTGTACCTACTTCACCGCTTCTGTATACTTTATGTGGTATTTTAAAGTGGAGACTAATTTCAGGAGTTACCAGTTGTAATGCTTTGAACATTTAGATTTAACATTTTGAGTTTAAGATTTAGATTTAAGATTTAGGTGTAACATTTGTATGAATATTTAGATTTAACATTTAGATTAACATTTCTTTTTAACAATTACGTTAAATAATTACATTTATCATTTAGATTTATGTTAAACTTTTTACATTGAATGTTTATCTTTAAATTTTACTTTTAACATTTAGATTTATATTTTACATTTACTCTGATACTTAAGATTGTTATTTGATGAGTCACTATCTATATCTACCAGAATGGCCTCAAATATGTTCCCAGAATTGCCAAATTTGCATTTGTTCTTTCCTTTTATTTCCCTTTTCTCAGGGTTGTAAAATACCTATAAGGTGGACAGCTCCTGAGGCTTTCCAGCATCGTAAGTTCAGTTCAGCTAGTGATGTCTGGAGCTTTGGGATCCTCATGTGGGAGGTGATGTCATATGGAGAACGGCCATATTGGGACATGAGCAACCAGGAAGTAAGGCTTGTGATGTGTGTACGTGATTGTGTCTGTCAAGGTCTTCTAGATCTTTGCTGAAGGACCAGACTAACTGAATTATTCATGGTTTATTGATTCAAGGTCTGATGATAGTTAATCACTTAATCATTAATTGGTAGATAATTGTCTATTGGGTAGACTTGCAGTGTACAAATCGTAATTTGATGTTCAATTACAAAATCAGCACAAATGTGATAAGCAACAATACATTAATTCCCTTGGCATGAGTACAGTGAAAAATTTAGAAATAACTTGTTTATATGTGGATTTGTGTGAGGGCTCATTCCAATAATTGCTTTTTTATTAAGCTATTTTAATCATGACTGTGTAGTTCAGAACCAGATACGATAACCTCCAGTTTTCACCTCTAACTAAATCAGTTATGTGCAGTCATGAATAAGTCTGCATGCCTACAGCATTCTCATGATGAAGCTGTTATGCGATTCAATCTGTTTCAAAACTTTGTGTGTGTGTGTGTGTGTGAGTGCACACTGAGATGCATAATGTCACCAGAGGCCTCCAGCCAAAGACATGGCGTGCCACTGAAGCAACATGATTCATCTGGCATGTGAATCTATTTTTATAACAATTGTGGTTGGATGTTTACATTTCTGTGCAATGTCTTCTCTGCACAAATAATTCACATAGATAATTGTGCATGTGGCTGACTACAACTTACTATTTTGCATTTCTGGTTAGATGCTAACTGAATTTTGTTGCCTTTCTACTGGTATTCTGCTTAACAACAGTGAAGCTGAATCTGATTTAATCTAATCTAGTCTAAAATGAGAACAAGCCACTAACAAAAATAAGGTGTGTTCCCCAGACGCAATAAAATCATCTCTACAGGTTCACTGCAATTATGAAATGAACCCCAAACCACAACACTGACAAACAAATGTAGAAAGGACAACAGACATCTATAGTAACCTAAACCTTATTTCCTTTATTTCTCTGTTTTTCTGTCTCTAGGTAATGAAGACAGTAGTTGATCAGTATCGTCTTCCCGCACCTAACAGTTGCCCTCCTGTTCTACACGCTCTGATGCTGCAGTGTTGGCAGGCTGATAGACAGAACCGTCCCAGATTTGACTCTATCCTCTCTTCTCTTGACCGTCTCATACGTCACCCTGCATCCCTGAAGGCTGAGCATGCTCGGTACGACAAGCACTGCAAACTACATCTTCCATCAGGACCTTTCCTTTAGTTGTTTTTATATGTCCTTGACAAGGAACTGTGTCAGCTGTTCACTCGGAATTCCGAAACATCTTCAGCCTATGGCTCCACCTTGATAATGACAAAATCAGAAAATATGAATGTTTGCAACCTATTCATATCATGCAGTCTAATGTTTACTGCAAAGCTCTTTAAAAATCAATTTGCTTGAAGCTAAATGCCTGTACCACTGAAAGGAGGGGGGCTAACTCAGATATGCACAAAAAATTAGAGAAACTTTGCCTTCTGTCAACGCTGCCGTTCCCCCCACTCCCCACCCCAATGTAATAACATACTACTGATAAAATATTGTGATATTCTTAAATGCAATGTAAATATGTTTAAAGAAATATTACAACAATTCTTCAGACAACACGTTCATTGAGATTGATTCTAGATAATGTGTTCTCCCCATTACATCCCCCATAACATGTTATTTTTAAGCCCCACCCAACCCCTGCTTAGCCCCACCTCCACAGATCTGTCAACAGTGATGACAGTCAGCGAGTGGCTGAGTGCACTGAGGATGGACCGCTACAAGAATGAATTTGAGAGAGCACAGCTGCACAGCCTGCAGAGCGTGAGCTTGCTCACTATGGAGTAAGTACACTTAGCATACATAGGAAAGGTTTTATTAACTGGGCTAGTGGGTTAATACATTAACTAGTCAAACAGAGTAATTCAAACCCACTTAGTTAGGGTAGAGTGGCACAAGGAAGCTGACAAAATCCAAACCAGACTTGTTTTATGATGCTACTATAAGGCACTTTTTGATGGACATGAGCTTCCAAGCTTTGCAGCCTCAGTTTCAGAATGAACAGTTTCAGTTAAGCCACCTGAAAAGTGCATTTTAAGAATTGGTGCATCTGTAAATAGTGTAAAATGATACAGATGTATTATTTTGCACATTTATTGCATTGTTTTGTTCATTTTTATTGTTAAGAGTGTAGCCTAAGAATCATTGAAGCTCGAACTATAATTAGAAGTCTGTCTGTGGCTGTTAAATGAGATAAAGTACGGTTGGGTGCATCCTTTGCTGTAGTTTAACCGCATTTCAATGCACTAATAAAATAGTCCAAAACAGCAAAGTCAGTCAGTTTTCATCATCCATCATCTCTGTAATAAAAAATTAAAAATTAAAAATTAAAAAATGGTCAAATGACATTCTACTTCTTGTTCCTTGTGTTAGCTGGGGGAAAAATTATTTTCATTTTCATGCCACAACAATGTGGAACAACTTACAGGAACCTTTCAAACTTGCTGTGCTCCTTCACTGGTTGAATTTATGGCATTTGTAAATCACTTTGAGTATAGACATTGACGTGGCTTTTGTGATATTTGATTATGTATTACTATGTATTGTTTTCTATTTTTGTTTGTTTTTTTATTAATTTTTATTTATTTATTTCCCCCTGAGTAGCCATAGTTTTATAGCTATTCAATCTAATTTGTTCATGAAGTATCAACAAGAGGTCCAAAAGGAATACAGACAAACAAGATAGAAACAGAAACTCTCAAACACAAGCTTTTACACTCAAGTCTTGTACACCAGACATCAAATTGCATACAGTGCAGCATTGTAGTGCAACAGGAATATACAGACTTTAAACTGCCAAGACAAAGCAGGAGCTCAAATTCCTCAGGACAGGACTCTCCAGGCAGCCAGGACACACAGTGCCTACTTAAAAGGATGACCAATGGTACATTTTTGATAGACGAGACAGTTTGGATGGCATCTATGTCAAACTGGAATAGAGAGGGAGGCCTGCGCCAGGATTTATCAGCTTAGTCCAACCACTTTCATCTTTAGCCTGGCAGTTTCACAGCCATTCACACCTTAAGGATACACTGAATTTATTGTGACCTTAATGAACTTCGTAACATTGGTGTGAATCACACACTGAAATTTAATTGCCAGAGAATGTGCCACCCCTCAGGTGTTGACAGAGTCCTTTGGATAAGTGGCTAATGGTCTTGCCATTATGACTTCAAGCTACTACACATGCTGTGAGTTACAATACATCATATAACACTAATACATCATATATAGTATAGAGGACTCCGTATGTGGAATGTGGAGTGCAGAGCGGAGCCTGTGCTTATTTTTGGTTCACACTCTTCACTTTCCACT
>JAOUWY010000071.1:31714105-31725724 GCA_025728095.1 Prietella phreatophila
GATTCAGTGTAGATACCGTGATCGAGTGCTGCCTCATCTGCTTTGTTTGGAAGACTTTGTTGTGATTGTTTACTACTATGGATGGATGGATGATATTGGTAACATCTACTAAAAATCAGAATAAAAACAAATTTTTTCCATCAGGATTATTATTATAAGTTTTGTGGTTATACCAGAAGTAAAGAGACTGTATGTAATTTCCTAACTCACCTGAGGCTATTTTACTGCTCCATGCTATTTTCTATTTTTTCATTTGTGATGCACTGTACAGACTTGTTGATCATCAATTCTTTTCTGCATAAGTGCTCTGAGGGTGTAATTTATAAATTGGCTCAATACACCCTTAATTTTGATGCTCAGGAGTGACTCCTAAATCACACCTTCACTCCATACCAGGATAATTACTTGTGTAAAGCCGTATTTGGACAGGATTGCTTTTACATGAGGAGGTGGGGTAAAGTAATTATTACTTGTCTCTCTAAAATTTTAGTCCCATCCCAATCTTGTCATGTGAGTGATTTTTACAGGCTGGCCGTTAGGTCTGGGTGATATATCAATTGTAATCTCAATATTGTGATAAATAATTAAACAATACACTTTTCTGAGATATCGTTGGTATGATTTAAAAAAAAAAAAGTTTTTAATAATTACAATTTAAATGGTACTGAATGGATGCCGTTGATGACATAATTAAAAAAAACTTCTTAATCTTAGTGTTTGTAGGCATTAAAGAAAAGTATCAAGCTCAGTTTATTTTTATTTTTTTGTCATATATCATGATATGCATTGTGTATCGTAGAAATGTTCTAAAGTATTGTGATGAGATATTTTTGTCATATCGCATATCCCTACTGGCCATTTGAACTAATGTAAAGCTTACGCTGTCATTACCTAGTGAAAGGACTTATATAAATCTCTCCAGGTAAAATGTATCCATGTGTACCATGCATGCGTTATGAAGACCCTTCCATCTCCATGATTTATATAGACATCACTTATTTCGTACGAATAGATTATCATTTCTACAAATATTTACTGAGTGTATATATACTTAAGACAAATCATCATCATCATTAAAATGGTTTTGCTGTTGAACTAATGGGTAAATAACACTATGCAAAAGGTTTTGCTGGTTAGAATAGGTTGGTGGCATAAACTGTGTTTTATAGACATGTCTTATCTGTCCATCAACCTTAGTGGGTGGGATTATCAGATATCATCACTGGTTTATGGTGAGTTACGTGACTGAAGCAGGCTGTCTTTGTGTTGGGATAAGCACCCTTGTAAGTTAGTGTCAGCGTTTCAGTACAAAGTCCAATAAAGTAAAATGTTAGTCATAGCCATGGAGAGTAGCAGTAGGTTGGTACAGGCACCTTCAGAATGCTAGACCAAGTTAGCTAGTTATATTGCGGTTGTTGTCTAGATAACATTACTGCACATATGCCTACACTGAACAGGGATATTATGCCTGAGAGACTGTCTGGTTTGGTGAATGTTTTAAGGCGCTGTCTAGAATGGTTCTTGGAGGTTGTTTGCTTACAAAAACCCCACACCATCCATCTTCTACCGCTTACTCCTTCAGGGTCACAGTGGAACCTGGAGCCAATCCCAGGGAGCATCGGGCACAAGGCGGGGTACACCCTAGACAGGGTGCCAGTCCAACCCCACACCAATAATACTTTGTCAAGCACCACTTGACCAGGCTAGATTTGTTTTTGAAACTAAATGAAAGAAACTTTACAAATGTATTCCATTATAGAAAGTTAATTATTTGTATCCCGTTCAATGGA
The DNA here is from genome assembly GCA_025728095.1 of Prietella phreatophila. NCBI lineage: Eukaryota > Metazoa > Chordata > Actinopteri > Siluriformes > Ictaluridae > Prietella > Prietella phreatophila. The sequence continues at coordinate 31,715,896 of JAOUWY010000071.1, forward strand.
AGAAATGGGCCTAATTTTTAAGTTTGGGTTTCAGTTATAATTTTTTGCTCTTCTTTTCTAGAAGGTGCGGGTTTGGGGGTTAAAAAAAATTAAAGTCACTTTTGCTTCAAACCTAAGGCGCACTTAATTATAAACCTGGTTCCAGCTCAGTAGTTTTTACTTGGTTACTTAATAGATTCTTAATCAGGTTAATACCATCTGTAGTTCTACTTACATGAAATTGCTTTCTGGGGAAAAAAAAGAATGCTCTTTACGTTTTCCTTTAGACATTTGTTTTCTTTTTTCTTTTCTTTTTAAAGGGATAGTTCACCAAAAAAAATAAAATTCTGTCATCAGTTACTCACCCTCGTGTTGTTCCAACCCCATGAGACTTTCATTCATCTTCGGAGCACAAATGAAGACATTTTTAATGAAATCTGGGAGATTTCTTCATTTACAGTCCAAGTAAACAAAACTTTCAAGCTCCAAAAAGTTCATAAAGATGAACGAAAGTCTTATGGATTTGAAGCAACATGAGGGTGAGTAATTAATGACAGAATTAAATTTTTTGGTGTACTATCCCTTCGAGTACTTTTTTGTTGTGCCCCATTATAGAGAAACTGTTCTAGATGTATGATTGGCTTTATAAGAAGGATAGACTGCCCTCCAATGTGCACTGTGTTTGACAAATAGCTTTTTCATGTTAAACTCCCATCAGCCAGTGTTAATAGGTGTGTTCATTTATTAAATATTGTTTTAAACATGACTCTATTTTGGTCAATTTTGCCCCTCAATAAAAAAAAGTGCACAATTCAGAACAAAAGGAAACATTTCTAGTAACAGTATTTCACTATTCAGCTCTAATACATTACACCTGTTTACCCAGTGTAGACTACTGTAGTATTTATTTATTCTAATAACATTTTAATAACACGCTCTGTGTGAAGGCTTAATATTTAAATTCCACTTTACATTTCTGAAAATGTAACATTTAGAGCAAGGCCTGTTGCAGACATCACCCAGCATGCAGCTGATATTCTTACAAAAATCCTAATTAACTACATGCCTTTTTTCATAGTATCTAACTTTGGAATATAAATTCTCTCTCTCTCTCTCTCTCTCTCTCTCTCTCTCTCTCTCTCTCTCTCTCTCTGTCTCTGTCTTCACAGGTTATCCTTTTGCTCTGGTATACCGGCGGTTTCTGTTCCATCAGTCTCCATCTGTCATTCATCTATTCCATGCTGTCTCAGGCCTGTCCTTGGCCATGTTCAACTTTGGTGAGACAGAAGGGAAAAAAAATGAGGGGAAAGGGAAGGAGATTTTGAATGGAGACAGTCCTAAGTTTTAACTGCGCTACATAGCCAAAAGTATGTGGACACCTTACTATCACACTCATATGTGGTTCATTTTCCCCAATCTGTTGCCCTAAATTTGAAGCACACAATTGTATAGAATGTCTTTATATGCTGTAGAATTACAATTTTCCTTCACCAGTACTAAGAGGCCCCAAACCTGTTCCAGCATGACAATGTCCCTGTGCATAAATTAAGACATGGTTTGCCAAGGTTGGTGTGGAAAAACTCATGTGGCCTGCACTGAACATCTTTGGCATGAACTGGAATGCTGACTGTACCCCAGGCCTCCTCACTTAACATCACTCACTGCCTGCCCTCAGTAATGCTCTTGGGCTGAATGGGCACAAATCCCCACAGCCATGCTAGTGGAAAGCCTTCCAAGGAAAGTGGGAACAGCAAAGAGGGAACCAAATCTGTAATGGGATGTTCAAAACGCACATGTGGGTGTGATTCGTTAGGTGTCCAAAACATTTGGCCATTAGTTAAAGTGTTTCTAACTTTTTAATCTGAGTTTGGTTTATTTACAAGCCTGCCAATGCAGTAAGTTTTTCTTTGCCTGTATTAAGAGAATGGACTATTTCCTTTTGACAGATAACAGAAAGAAAGGAATTAGGTGAAAGGTCCTAACCTTGTGCTGGTGGTGATTTCCTCTTTGTAGTAAAATCCACGAGCAATAAAGATTAACCCTTGTGCGTCAATTGAAAAAGTTACACATAGGTCCATAGAGGACAAAAAGTCTATGTCCAAAAACTGTCACACAGATATTATATATAACAGTTTTTTTTCACGGTCATCGATTGATAGTTTTTTAATTGTTTTTGTTTGTTTGTATGTTTTTATTTATTTATTTATTTTATCAGCTTCGGTTCTGATCATAATTACCAAACATCCATTCATTTTCAGAATTTATTTCTTTATAATGCTGGTTTGTTTACATAATGGCACAGTTGTGGGTTTGTTTGTTTTTTTAAACTGGGGAAAAAAAGTAATTATTTTCCATATACAGAATTCTAAGCAGAATTATTTTTTTCTTTGACTATTGCAGTCTTTGATATGTCAGTAATTAACAACAATATAATTTTTTATGCAGTGTCAGATTTTTAAAAAATCCAAAGAGAAAAAAACCAAAGCCTATCAATCACTCTGGTCCATAAAGGACAAAAATGTCCAAGTCAGAAAAACTCAAATATTATATATATTAAAATATTTTGTTTCCAATTTCACTGACTTAGATTTTTTTTCCAGCAACAGTTCTGATCATAATTACCAAACATTCATTCATTTTTCAGAATTGTAACCCTTTAAATGCCGGTTTCTTTACATAATGCAAAAATCGTCAAAGCTCAGTAACCTTCTTTGACTCATGTACATGGGGTGGGATTTGTGATTTCCAGAACAATATCATTTCTTTCTTTTTAACTGTTCACACATACTTTCAGTACACATCTACAAACCCCAACTCGGATATTAATACAAACACCCATACAATTATAGCTACATCATTTATTCAGTTAGTTTGCAGCGCTCTATAGTACAGCAGAATCAGAAACAAGGAAAAGGAGGTATTTTCCCCACAGACTAAACCTTAGAAAATACTATTAACACAGTGTACATGATTTTATGCTTACTCATCACAGGGATAAAATATTGCAGTTTGAATCGGTTTCAATGGGACCGATTTTATCCTTAAGGTCCTAAGTGTAACTATTTTGTGTACCTAGTTTAAAATAGATTTATGAAAGCAAATGATGGTGAAATATTAAAATGCCAAAATAAAAATACACACCTTTTTGCTAACTTTATGCTGTTTGCATGAACACAGACAAAATAATGATAAAAAAAATGAATAAGATAAATGTCCATAAGGATTAAGGCCTTGTTGGCATGCAGTTGTCCAAAGGTATGTCTTAAAACGCATTCAGATTTCGCGTAGTATGTACACACTAGGAAATGTAACTATTAGTCTCTATTAGAAGAGGCAGTATAGGTTGCTGCAGTTTGAAAGGTTGTTCTAACAATTTAGGACACTGCAAAATATTTTGGGCAGACATTTTAATATTGTCCCTCAGGTTTTTGGTGACATGAGTTGCAACACAATAATATGGTGTTTCCTTTCTGTGCAAAATGTGTTCGACTTTGGACAATACCATCCTAGAAAATTACAAGAAGATACATGGTGTCCAGTCCAAGAACATAGTCCAAGTGCATACAGTCCCCTCCGAAATTACTGGAACGCCAAGTCTAATTCGTTAGCTTGTGCTATACACCAAAGACATTTGGATTTGAGATCAAAAGATTGATATGAGATGAGAGTTTAGGATTTCAGCTGTTATTTCCTGGTATTTACATCTAGATGTATTAAACAATAAACATTTTTGTATCAGACCAGATATGTTCCTATTCATTTGCTCACCTAAAAACTTAAGTCTTAAATAACACTTAATATCTGGTTGCATATCCCTTGCTTACAATAACTGCATCAAGCCTGCGACTCAGTGACATCATCAGACTGTTGGTTTCTTCTTTTGTACTGCTTTTCCAGGCTTTTACTGCAGCCTCTTACAGATGAAGATTGTTTTTCTCTTTAGCCTCAACTTCAGGAGGTGAAATACTGCTCAATTGGGTTACAGTCTGGTGATTGAATTGGCCACTCTAAAACCTTCCAGTTTTTCCCCCTGATGATAAAGTCCTTTGTTGGTAGTGTGTTTTGGATCATTGTCTTGCTGCATGATGAAGTTCCTCCCAATTAATTTGGATGTATTTCTCTGTAAATTGGCCAACAAAATGTTCATGTAAACTTCTGAATTAATTCCGCTGCTACCATCATAAGTTACATCATCAATACAGATTAGTGACCCTGCTCCAGAAGCAGCTGTGCAAGCCCATGCGATAACCCTACCTCCATCATGTTTCACAGATGACCTTGTATATTTTGGATCATGAGCAGATCCTTTCTCTCTCCACACTTTGGTAGAGGTTAATGTTGATTCCAGGACTTTTGTGGCTCGTCTCTGTATTTCTTTGTGAATTCCAATCTGCCTTTCTGATTCGTAATGCTGATGAGTGGTTTGCATCTTGTGGTATGGTCTCTATATTTCTACTCTTGAAGTCTTCTTGGAACAGTGGATTGTGATACCTTCACCCCTGCCCTGTGGAGGTTGTTGATGTCACTGACTGTTATTTTGGGTGTTTTCTTCACAGCTGTCAACGTTTCTGTCATTAGCTGTTATTTTCCTCTGCCTATTCATTCGGTGTCTGTTGCTCAGTATACCAGTGGTTTTTTTTTTCGTTTTTTTTTCTTTTTTAGGACATTCAAAATTGTTGTATTGGATATGCCCCATGTTTGTGCAGTGCCTCTGATTGATTTTCCCTCTTTTCTTAGCTTCAAAATGGCTTCCTTTTCTCCCATAGACGGCTCTCTGGTTTTCACGTTGGCTTATCCTTTTTAAGAAGAAATACTTCACAGGATTCATGGATGAAACTGAAGGCTAAAACTAAGAGTAGATGTTCAGAGCTATTTATTGTTTAAACAGTCAATCTAACAGGACACATCTGGGTAACAACAACCATGTCAGTCACATGTTTCAGTGTTTTTGCTTGCCTACAAATTGGGTGGTCTGATAAACAACATGGCGCACAGGACATTTTGTAACACCTCTACACATAAACACCAGGAAATAAAAGATGAAATTCTAAACTCTCTTCTCATCTTCATCTTTTGATCTCAAACCCGAAAGTTTTCAGTCTACAGCAAAAACAATTAAATTGGCCTTGTCGTGCCAATAGTTTTGGAGGGGACTGCAGTGTGTGATTTGAGACCTGGTTTAAGACTGAATACAACTTGAATGAAAGGATGTTATTACTGACTTGTGCTTATTTTATTTTTAACGCTGCCCTGGGCTTAACAGCAGGTGTGTCAATTCTCTGCCTGATTATTTGTCCGAATGTATTTTGTCGGTGCCTGCCATCCTTTTGCTCCATGAGGTGTCTCGTTGCATTTTCATTCAAACATGTCAACATGTCACAGTTTTAAAACGAATGAACAAAATGTGGACAAAAGAAATTGTGAATGAGAACGTGGTTCCATGACTGCGGACATGTGAAAATCTGACAGGTGACGTAAAAGTGATCAGAAAAGACTACAACGGGCAAGACTGTTTTTCAACAATGCACAGAAAAAGAAAAGAGCATCCGAATCTTAAGATTTGTTTGTTCATTCATTCATTATCAGTAACTATTTTATTCTTGTCGGGGTTTCAGTGACATTTGATGTTGATTGAGAAAAGACCTTTTTGTTTCTTTGTCTGTACAAGCATCACATGAGTGTCCTCTCTCATCGTGTTTGTTTATAAAATGTAGGTGTGTAACAATTATTGGCACCCATATGAATTCATATGAGAAATATATTTGAAGTATATTCCCATTGATTATTTTAAATTTTTTTAGTAAACCTGGGTTACTAGGAACAGGAAATTGTTCAAAAATGACTTCCTGTTTCACAGGGGTATAAATATGAGGCAACACATAGGCCAAATTCCCTTAGTCATTCATAACAATGGGTAAGACCGAGGAATATAGCCTTGATATTGAATGTCAAAATGATGTTGAAATAATGGGAAGTGGCTATAAGAAAATAGTAGAAGCATTGAAAATGCCCATTTCCTCCTTCAGGACAATAATTAAGAAGTTCAACTGGAAATGTTATGACTTAACCTTGAATTGGATGCGTGTCTATATTGTCTCAACACACTATGAAGAGGATTGTTCGAGTGGCCAAAAAATCTCCAAGGATCACAGCTGGAGAATTGCAGAAGTTAGTTGGGGGTCTTGGAGTCATAAAGTCTCCAAAACTACAATCTGAAGTTACGTACATCACCACAAGTTGTTTGGAAGGGTTACAAGAAAAAAGCCTCTACTTTCATACAAAAACAAACTTATATTAAATGAAAACCTGACTGCCTCTTCCAGAAGAGCTTAAAACAGACCAGTTGGATCTTCCAGCAGGACCGCGATTCAAAACGTGCATCAAAATCAACACAAAAATGGTTTACTGACCACAAAATACCCATAGAAAACCTGTGGATTGAACTGAAGAGGAGAGTTCACCAGTGGGGACCTCAAATTCTGAAGGATCTGGAGAGATTCTGTATGGAGGAATGGTGTCAGATCCCTTGCCATGTATTCTCCAACTTCAGGCATTATAGGAGAAAACTCAGAGCTGTTATCTTGGCAAAAGGAGGTAGCACAAAGTATTGACTAAAAGAGTGCAAATAATTTTTGCACACTTATATTTAACAAAGATTTGTTTTGATAAACCTGTGTTTTGCTTGCAATTGTTTGATATCCATGAGATCAGAGTATTTTTGTGTGTATATAAATAATGTGAGATACGGTTATGCTCATAAATGTACATACCCCTTGCAGAATCTGCAAAATGTTAATAATTAAAAAACTAAGAGGGATTTTTTTTCTATATATGTAAATCTGTTATGTGAAATATCTTCTTTAGGCCAATACTAAATAAAAAAAACCAAATGCAATTTCAATGATGCCTCTTTTTTTAACTTTTGCAGATTCTCCAAGGGGTATTTCAATTTTGAGCACAACTGCTCAGATTGGTCGATAGAGTGCAGAAACATGTGGCTTTCACCCTCAACATCATTGATATGGAAATATTGTTTCCAGCATTCATTTCCACCTCAGGTGAATGTAAAAACATGTTTTGCAATATTTCTCTTGGGGTATTCCATTCAGCTTTTTTAATTAGAATTTTCAAAATCCATGTAATTACATTTATTTATCACATATACAAGTACAAAGAAATTATTTTCTTCACATATCAGAGTGCAGGGTCAGCCATGATACTGTGCCCCTGTGGCAGAGAAGGTTAAGCGTCTTGCTCAAGAAGCCAACAATGGCAGCTTGGTGGTGCTGGGGCTTGAACCCCAGACCTTCTGATTAGCCTTAACCTCTGAGCCACTGATGCCCTGCCTCTGGGTGACCTGAGTGATTAGACCATACCCCAACAGATCTTTCCAAGACCCTTTAGCCAAAAGAGCTGGATGGAAAACACTGTTTCTAAGCACTCTTGGCATATAACAGGAATATTTGATGACCAATTAGTGCCTGTAGTTCTCTCTCGTCCTCTGTCTTTGCGTGTGTATATGTGTGAATGCATGAGTGATGGTAAATGAAACTGCCCTTTCACACCTGACACCCTCTGTATTTCTCTCAGGCTCTCAGGTGTATCACTCTGCATTATGCATAATCATCCAGTTCCTGCTGCTGAGGCTTATGGGAAGGACTGTCACTGGTGTCCTGAGCAGCTTTATATTCCAAATGGTGAGATATCTACACCATCATGGGTTGTATATTGAGAAGAATGACATCTGTTCTACTCATTTGTCTTCCTTATGTGTCTTTGAATTAATTATGGCAGTGATCACATATTCCTGAAAATCTGCTTTAATTCCTATAGAATTCAGTTCTAGGCCTAATCCAACAGAGATCACATGGTTAATCGGGTAGACTGATTATCCTGAGTAGGTTTGTTGGATTAGAGTGGGGACTGCTTTCTCTAGGCAAGCAGATCTTACATGAACAGGACTGGTTCAATTCAGTTTTATACAATGGACATTGTCATAAAGCAGCTTTACAGAAATATGTAAATTTTACATTTCTAAACTTACACTGAATGATTAAGCCAGAGGCGATGGTGGCAAGGAAAAACCCCCAGAAAGAAATCTTGAGAGGAACCAGACTCAAAAGGAAAGCTGTCCTCATCTGGGTGATGCCAGATAACAAATAATTTCCCTTCTGTAACTGTGTACTATATATATATAGTTAAAAAGTGATGAGTGTTAACCGGAACTTATGAGCTTATTATGAGTGTGCTTCAGAATCATTTCTAATTCTTTATAGTTTTAACGTAAAGTGCATTGTATCGAAGTGAAGTTATTAACTGTTCCTTGGTTCATTTCGTGGTATGATTTGTAATTAAGATTTTGGGGGCTCATCTGGCTTTGCACCTCGTTTAGGAGTTAGATGCTGATGACATATGGTATGTTAGTCATACATTGCTGGCAGTGTGTGGTGATGATCTTTTAGCCTGAAAACCTGTGTTTTGCATTTTACATTTGCATTTATTTGATAGACTGTTATCTAAAGCAACTTAGAAATGAAAGTGAATACAGTCTGATCACAGAGGCGCTAAAAGCGTAGCCTTTGGCTTGAGTTCTGTTGGACTGACCAAAAAAAGTAACAGTTTAGGAAGAACAAAGTCACAAAAACACACACACAAACACTCCAACAGAGACACAGACAGCACCACAACTAAACAGAGATAAGGTTAAAAGCAAGTACTATTTAAGTTGAATTATAAGAAGAATTCCGATACATATGAAAGAGAAAAATGTTGAAATGACCTGGGTATTTTAAGCCAACAGATGTGTTTTTTGTTTGTTTGTTTGTTTTTAAGATGAATTAGGAAAAAGAACCTGTTATAATGAAACCATGCAGTTTTATTAATCAAAGTCAGTTTTATTTCCCCAAACATGAATTTAAGGGTGAAATATTGTCAGGTTGTCAGCCTTAATACAGCTCATTATCGGAATGAATAGCATACAACTATAGCAGATAATTCTACCTCCCAGAAGCAACTATCCAAGCAGAGTTTTGAAGGCCTGAAGTTTTTACTTGTAACTATATGAACTTAATTCTAAAGTAACACAGAACACACTAGTTACACAGCAGTCAGGATTAACAATAAATGTAACATACAGTACAATATTGAATAATATTGAACCCTGAGTAGCAGCAGATTTGCATCTGTTTGTACTCTTAACCTTGACTCTGTAGCATGATTAATTGGTCAAACAGATGCAAAATTCAATATATTTGTTTTCTTATGAAGGTTTGTTTAAAACACTACGTAGTTAAAGGAAAGTTTTGTAAATTTTAGAGCCCAGTGCTGCCTGCGAGGTGAATCAATTGCAATGAAAACATCGGTCAACCCCCCCGCTGAGGCTTTGCATGCCTTATGAGTTATGTTCACACATACAGAGATTTTATCACTGCATATCGGCAATCGCTGTACAATGAAGTCGCCTGTAGGCGTTCCTACTACTGGTCGCCATAGTAACATTAACCAGTTTGTGGTGCAACTGGCATTCCACTATTGACGACAAACCAGTAAAATACAAATGCATTCTGGAGGGAGAGTGTTTGTATATAAAGTTCACCTGTGTGTGTGTGTGTGTGTGTGTATGTGTGTGTGTGTGTGTGTGTGTGTATGTATGTGTATATATATATATATATATGCATCATATCATGTACTAGATGAAGGAAAATCAGTGTGTGCTCTTGCCATTGTGGCCATCTATCTGTAGGGACAGCACAATCACCAGACTGTTTGAGTCCACGAAACAATTTGAAATCGCAGGCAGCATGGAAGATCACGGCTGTTCTCTCCCATGGTAGCTCCTCTGTCTTCAGTC
>JAOUWY010000071.1:31870189-31889971 GCA_025728095.1 Prietella phreatophila
AGAGAGTGAGTGAGAGAGAGAGAGAGAGAGAGAGAGAGAGAGAGAGAGAGAGAGAGAGAGAGAGAGAGAGAGAGAGATTACTGCGTGGAGATCGGCGGTAAGGTGTGGGTGAATGTTTTCTCCCCCAAGCTAATTTTAGTATGTTAGAATCTATTCCTTCAGGTTCTCAACTATAGGCTGAAACAACAAGAACTGTGTTCATTTGGCAAAAACATTTATTTATTTTTTTTGTAAAAACTGTTTTACAAAAACATGTGCAGTCCTACTTTTTTACATTAGATGACTAATAGAGAATCACCACCTCCTCCTTTCCTCTCAGCCTTTCTCTCTTTCAGTAATGGTTCTGTTTTCGGTCTATACTCCCTCAAATACTGTGAGTAATGAGGGATCCCTTGCAGCTGGGTCTTTTCATATAACACCCTATATGAAAATTTCATAGTTATGAATCAGATGTTCACTCTTTAGGTTTCCCAAAACAATCTACTGTTAATTTATGATATATTTTGTCTAAATTCTACACTGAATAGCTTTTAAATGGATGGCCCAGGAAAGCTGGAGTAGACGTGAGCTATGTGAGCAAGCCTTTTTTTTTCAAGATTAACTAAGCAAGGCAGGAAGAGACAAATGAAAGAAGGGTGAAACCTCAAAGACAGATGTGAGGCAGGAGCCATGTTTGTTTTGACCTTCATGTGGTTCCCCTAAGTAAACCACCCATGTAATACAGAAGCATGCTGTTACTTCATACAAGACAGCCTTTCTCTCGCACCCTTGATGTACTAGAACACTTTTAATATTTAATACTTAACCCAAACAATAACTTTTTGCTTGTATGAATTCTTTGAATTTCCAATTGTTTGTCAATTTAACAAAATTGGTTAAAGATATTTAAGTGCGGAAATGAAGTTTATCCTTCAAAGCCACCCTGTCTACCCTATTCCTAAGCAAATTTCAATTCACATTTATTTGTATAGTGCTTGTAACAATAGACATTGTTATAAAGCAGATTTGTTATTTAAGGCAAGTCTGAAAGTCTGACGTGACATCTCCCTGAGATGACACGAAGAAGAAAGACTCAAACCAGACTCAAACTCGAACCTATCCTCTTCTGGGTTCCACTGGATGATGAGATTATAAATCATTACAATATACAGTTGTAGAGGAGTTAGTACAAACTGTACAAACCGTACAAAGTGTGTTGAAAGGATGTTAAGTATGACTATATTGTGAATAAGATGGATGAGAACAGGACAGTCCTTATGATTATAACATCTGTTATAAGAAAGAACATGTTTACAGTATTCAGGTGAGATTATCCAAGTGAGACTTAAGCATGAACAGTTTTAGATGTGTTCTCATGTACTACTAAACTCTTTACATTTTCATAAATGTTTGCTCATACGAGTTCTTTGGAATTTGTACGCAGAGGGTGTAAGATGTAAGTACGATGTCCCCAAAGGATCTTACTGAAGGAATGAGAAGCATCGCTTTTACATTTTCTTGAAATTCATGAGATTTTTCTTCTACCACTAAATATTATATATATTTTTAGTCATCATGTGACTAAAAGAACTAACCATATCATGTTCTCCCCATAAGTTATGAACTAAAACACATCTAAGGTAGAATGAGACAGTAGGAATCACAAAAATGATCATTTCCTTTCAATAATGCATTGCATATATTCGATATATTTGAAATTGTTTTAAATGAAAACTTACTAATCTTACTTTGTAAAATAACACAAAATAATAATCATAATCACGATTATTTTAGCAAAGAGCAGTATGATAAAATGAAATGCTAATGACAATTTCTAGAACGTATTATGGACTAATGTAAAGATTATGTTTCACAAAGACCAGTTCATAACAAAATATAGAACAGAAAAATTTAAAATCAATGAAAAGAAAAAACAGAAGTTGAGCTGGATTCTGTATGCCAAGACAAGCATAGTTCTCCAAACAGATCAGACACCCTTTACTGAAAAATAGCAAATGGTTATGTTTTTCTGAATCTGCAAATGATCAACAACCTTACTTTGAATATATATATAAAAAAGAAAGATATGAGATTTCTGAACCTGCTTTCATGAAATTTAGTAAAATAAAATACATTATTTAACGAACAGGATTAATTATAATAAATGAAGAAACAAGGTCCAAGCACTGATTAATATGCGATCTGAACTACAATGTGAGGGAAAAGCGTAGTCATGTAGAACATCTGCAGTTAGTGACACTGTTTCTGTAATAGATATTCATTAAATAGTGATGGACGTTTTTACAATTGCATCTCATTTGGAAAACCATTACGCACTAAATTGTTTGTTGTGAGCCAATCACAATTGTGAGTTGTTATAGTTATATAATATAGTTATAGGTAAAACACTATAACATAGGGCTATAGTTTGCTATAGGCTTTACTGTTCATAGAAGCCATGCGTCACTTCACTTTAAATAGTTAAAAAATGGTAAGCTAAGTAGCTAAGGTTTAACATTTTACAACTGTTTTCACGATAAAAACATTAAACAACCCGGCAGTAATATCCATGAATGCAAACATTTCCCTGATGTAATGTAATGCTTTGTTGTCACTGTGATGAGACAAAAACCATAAACAGAGACGTTTTAGGCATACGATTATGAATGAATGTGTGCATATTGTGAATGAATTTATGAACATGGTTACCTGGCTCTCCTTGAAGCCCTTCAGTAAATTCACTTGTCTATGAATATTATTCATAAAACTCAGAGCGCTAGCTATCATCCTCTGGTAAGACGTGCGGATTTGACTGGTGTGTTATTAGGTTGTGGTTACGGCAGAATCATTTATTAAAAGATAAATATTATTGTAATTCTAGTTCTTCAACCATTGTATTTTGATATGTTCTTGTCAGGTCTGTGCTCAAAACGATAGTTCACCTAAAAATGAACATTTTGTTATCATTTACTTTGCCGTACGTCATTCCAAACATAAAAGAAGATTTCCCCCCACTCTTTTCCACTCTTGTCCAACTACATTCCATAAAATGGCAGAAGATAGTGATCGTGAGCTTTAAACGTGAACTATAAAGGCACCACAAAAACTATACTCCAAGTGGCCATATGAAAGATTTGTATCATATGGACTGCTTTTATAGTAAACATTCTTCAAAATGAAAGCTGAACAGAATAAGGAGAGAGAGAGAAAAACTCCAGTCACTTCTTGTATCATGTTCACTTTTTCATTCCACTGGAATATTCAGGAAGAGTATACAAACGTGGAAGAAGATTATGCATTTCATAGCATTTTCTTGTACCTTACTCAGCAGTACAGAAAACACAAAAAAGGGAAGAGAACAGAAAACCAGAGTAAAAGAGAACAAACCCTTGCAACCTCAGTCAAAACAATAAAACAGTTCACAAAAGAAAGTTCCATACAATTGTACAATAGGTGTATATTGTCTACTATATTATATAGTAAGTAATAAACTATTACTGACTAGCTAATAAACTTGACAGTTTTGCGTGGACAGAGTTGATTTGTTACTGAGGATAACGTGATTGTGTGAGCTATACACTATATAAAGAACCATACCAAAAATCTTTTAGATTATTTATGTACTAATAAAACACATATATCAGTGTCATTTTTTTTTTGCTTCATTATATCGCAATTAAATTTTTTTAGTATGAAAACATGGATGTGTAACTTTGAACATATATCAGAGCGTACTGATTCACTCCGATATAAGTCAGTTATTAATGTGAGGTTGATCAGGTTCTGACGATACAGGACAATTTACGGGAAAACTGTGTAAAATTTGTCACCATGATCGTGATCAGTAATCATTAATATTCACGAGCATCATTGTCATCATTCTTTAGCCAATAAAAAACGAAAGATTAGATGTTATTCTAAACCTGGACATCTCATTTTTCCTTTTAGGCCAATCAGATGTAAGGGAGGGGTCAACACACCTTATAGGACCGTTATTGCTTTCACAGGAACAGAGCTGGTGAGGACCTGAGAAAGGGAATGACAAACATCAGATGTTCAAGCGCTGATACTCAAACCCAGGTATAGTCTTCTCCAGAGCTTAACTTTAGCACTGAATTATTAGACATAGTAACAGATTATATACATGCAGTAAACGCTTTACAAGTTTGATTGTTTGATTGTTTACAAGTTTGATTGGGGGACATGCGTTAATATCAGGGAGTCGTTAAGAGTCACTAAAATGAAAAGCACAAAGTATTTGTTTTTGGTACTTTATATCATCGTTACATTTTAAATGATTGACGTATGATTTTTCACTATATATATATATATACACACACTACATTAAAAAAGGGTATTAACTGTTCTTCGCTGGGGTATTGCTGGGGTATCGCTGGGGTGTCGCTGGGGAATCGCTGGGGTGGTACCATCAAGTGAATGCCTTTTGTACCGTTAGTTTGCATCTTTTATATAGAACGATGCATGTAGTTGACTTTTAAACCTTTCTTCTGAAATGTAATTACAGGTAAAGATACACTTTTTTAAAAAACATTACATTACATCCACATTTCCTACCGAAAGACACGTATTAAATGTACAAAAGACAAGCGTACCATCCCAGTACCAAGGAAGAGTAAAGTTTAGTACACTTTTTCTGAGAATCACTTTTAGCAATAGACTTTTTTCTTTTCATCTTCCCCTCATATTATTATTTTTATCAAGGTGAATGCACTCCTTAGGATGATGTCGCATATGTCACATATGTGTATTACGATACTAAAACAACAATTTGTCTTTACTTTCATATTTAGATTTAAGGCACGTAATTAACAGGATCCAAGTCACATACAAGGTATGCACAATGAAAAAAATCAATTGGTAGCAGAAAGATGATTAAGAATTCCATAATGAATTTACTGTAATATTATTGACACATTTATCTGATCAATTTCATGCCTCTAAATCATATGGCATTTCATGTGTTTACATTGTAAAATATTTGGATGTAAAGTCATTTTAAAACGTATAAACATGCCCTCGATATGTTTGAATCTGCTGCATCGTTGTGTTTCTGTTGAACCTCGGCTCTGACCACAGCCCTGATCATCTGTCTTTCTGGGTTAGGCTGTCAGGTGCAGCCATCTGCTGTCTTTTATCTCTACATCTATCTTCTTCTTAACTGCACTTCCTTTTTCTACACCTTTTCATTTCGCTGTTTTTCGCAAAGCACAGAAGCCTTTTGCTGTCTCCTTATTTACTGGGGTTCTTTAAGAATATTTGAAGTATTTTTTAATAGAATATATTCTGAATACATTCACATTTTATGGATGAAAATGTTTTTTTTTCACCTTATTTAGTTGTACCCTCTGTAGGCCTCTCACAAGGCTACTTACATGACAAATAATCCACTGATGTATTTTTGTAATACATGGGAAAAAATGAAGTGAATGTGGGCTATAATAAGAAATATTTTAAAGATTAGGATCACTCATCATATGACACATACTGATTTACCTGATTTCTGATAAAGGAATTAATTGTCAGAAATCTGTGCTTCATAGTCCACCCATTTGCATGGTTGTTTATAATTTACTGTTAACTATACACGGTGTCCCAAAAGTCTCCATACATAGGGGACTATGTTTACCAGCACAACGCCGGTTGTGCCTTTGTGAGTGGATGTTCGTGGCCGTTCTCGTTTGGTCCGCAACACTTCCTGTCTTTTTAAATTTGTTAATGAATTTGGCAACAGTGTGGTGTGTAATGTGCTCGCCATGTCTGAAAAGTCCATTGCAACCTTGTGACAGTTTCATGAGAAGCCAGCCATGAGAATGATTTCAATACGTTCTTCCTTTGTCAAAGGCATTCTTAAAGGCTATGGGTTAGGGTTGTAAAAGAAAAAAAAACCCACCCTACAATATAAACTAAGTACAAATAAATTTGGAAAACATTTAAAAAGTGTTAATCTTCCCTATGCATGGAGATTTTTTGGACACCATGGATATTCTGCTGTTTATAACCTGTTTATAATTATATGAGAATGATTCTCTCACAAAAACTGTAGCACTGTAAAATAAGCATTAAACAGCATGCTTTTTAAAAATGAAGATGACAAAACTACACAACTGATCAGCTCATCATTAACGCCAATTACATTATATGGAAAACTTCATTCAAAATCAGGGTTTGATTAATGCAGGTATAATCAGGAAAAGTAGCCTTTAACAAACTGCATTTTAACACATTCATGCTAAAACTTAAAAATCTTTAAGTATCAAAAATTGTCCTCAGTTAGACACACAGATGTGTTTTGTTATTGTTTTAAGCGTAGGTATTAAAATGAGGCGTTTTCACAAAATCTTACAGCATGAGAAAAGGTACAGCAGTAAATCCTGATGGTTACCTTAAGTGCTAAAGACTATTTAAAAGAGTTGAGGCTTCACACGTGTATAAGTATGAAATTAATGATCTGTAAATGCCTCACGGTAGTTAGTTTGGGGTGAAAAGATCATTCACATAAAATGTTATATCCTCAAAGTAAGAATTATTTTTCAAATAGACTACTGATTATTGTAGAAAAGCTATCCAGTTCATTAGAGACAGCACAGCTGAATCAATAAACAAATTAGTAAACATTCAGAAATCAGAGTTACTGTTATTTGTTTGTTTATTTATTCATTAATTGCAGGGTTTAGCTTCAGCTGTTTGTATTTAAAATCCCATTGTTGTCCTATGCATAGATGAAATCAACACAACTGATAGAATGTAAAAATAAAAATAAATCAAATTCAAACTGTTTACAACCCCAATGCAAATGGTGCAAATTCAGACATGTTAGACAAACAGAAAGAGGAGATTTGCACAAATCTCACACACAACAAAGCTCCATATGTTGTACACCACACTCCCAACTCAGGCTAACACTAACAGCGCCGTGTGGCATTTTTTTTCTCCACCTGAGCGTGGAGAGATCCGTCTTTCGTGGAACAGAGGAGGAAGAAGGGGTGTGTAGGAGGGTGGAGGAGTTGAGGAGGTTAAGAAGAGAGGGATAAGAATCTACTCCTGACACAATCTCAGCCCCCCATAGCTCCTCCTCTCCACCACTCGCTTTCTCGCACTCGTTCTTCAGAGCTTCGTCTCTTTCATGTCCCTGACTGATGCCCCTCGCTCTTTATGTCTGTAACCCATAGCCCACCGCAAAGCTTGCTGTCTCTCCTTCCCTCTCTTCTCATCCTCTTCAAGCTTTCTTTCCTCAATCTTTTGAAAAATCAGAGCTCACCACAAGCCCCTTCCTTTTGCTTTACTGTAAGAGACTTTACTTTGCGCCGGTATATTTAAAACGTGAGCTCCATAAAATTGAGAATTTAAATGTGTGTACATATATTGATTTGCATTTTACAATTTCTCTCCCCAGTTTATCATTCGTACGTTCTTGATTTCGGAGACAGAATGCTCTTCTTATTGGGGTTATCGCTTCTGCTGGCTTCATGTCACTCAGCTGCAGGTAAGACTTGTACAGTACAGAATCACTGCATTACTGACAAACAGCATAAAATTATTAGTATTGATGACTGTAGGCATTTCCAGTAGCTGTATAGAATTCAATACCCTAAGAAAATGAAATCCACTAATATTAATACCAATCACATAGTTACAACAGTAATGGGACATCACACTGAGCATTCTCCCAGTATTCTCTCTCTCTCTCTCTCTCTCTCAAACACACACACACACACGCACACACATACACACACACACACACACACACACACACACACACACAGAGCAAAAAGAGGCATGATAGAACATGGTACAACCCCATGGTAGTGGGTGGTGCAAATGAGTGTGTGAATGTGTGTGAATGTGTGTGTGTGTGTGTGTGTGTGTGGTGCTAGGTGATGCACTGGCATAGCATCCAGAGTATATTCTTACACCCAGATAGGCTTCACATGCACTGTAACTCTGACCAGGATAAAGCAGTTACTGAAGACCAGTGAATGATTTCTACAGATTTTTGCTGTTATTGTAAATATCATGGTGGTAAATTAAGTGAAGGAAAACAAAATAATGAATTTACATATACATGCCTACAAGTTTTAATCATATCACAAAGCATAATATGCCATCAGTCATAATCGCTTTTGTCCAAATAACTAATTAATAAAAGGTTTTAGTTAATTACAAATTGTGTTTTAACTGTTTCATTGGAGTTTATAATAAAAGACATATTATGCATTATTTCAGTACTATGTGGCTTATAAAATTAAATGAAAGCTATGAAATCTCTCTCTCAGATTTGCCACAGGTTATTTTTGCACAGATCGGAATCACTGTTACTCTCCCTAGGAGGACATGGGAGAGAGAAGACAAAATTCAGGTCAATTGGTACTTCGGAAAAGACATACTAATTAGTAGGAACCCTACATCATCCTCTTCAAAACCAGGTTGGCTGAAACAAGAATCTGTGCAGTTTTGCATCTCACATTTATGTTACATTTATGCTACAAAACTGAGGCTTAATCTATTTTTTTTCTTATATGACATACAGTGCACAGCCGATTCTCTCTTTCATCAGACGCATCTCTTATCATTTCAACTGTTATAAAGGAGGACTTTGGAATTTTCAGATGTGAACAGCATTACCTTATGGATAGTATTACAGACACATATAAACTTTATCAAGGTAAGATAAGAAAGAGATATGCTACAAACCTTTGTTGTGTCTTAGACAATAACCCTGTACCCATAATCATGCAAATTGATAGCTGTTATAAAAACACTGGATGGAGATGTTGATGTCTGTGTTAAAGTGTATTAACTGCATTCACAGCATACAACCATGTACCCTGTGGGTGATTTCACAGCTGGAAAGCCATTTAATCATAAGAAAAACTTTTAAGAATAGTAAAAAAAACCACAAATCACCATTTAATCACTATTAAAACTAAAAAATCTCAGGCAACACACTCATTTTTACAAGGTTTCATTAATCATTTATCAATATATTAGTAAAGTTCTGTGTAAATGTTTGCATAAACCAAACCAAACCAACCAAATGGATTTACAAAAGTATCAGAAATGCTAATCTTCTCCATACTTACTTGCGTATGTTGTTCAACTATAAAGTGCAAAGTGTGTTCTACTAAACGGTGAAAGTAAAGGTAGAAAGGCAATAGTTGAATTATTTCACATATTTCTATGCCAATAAATATATTTAGCAGTACATCAAAACGTCAAAATCTAGAGACGAATTGCAGAAAGGTTAATTAGGCATGAAGAAACTGAGGTGCAAGAAAGTGATCAATACAATCTACAGTGTACCCAGGTGATCATGAGCACAAAGCATGTCACACAGGGAAACTGGTATTTTAAAATACCAGTAGTTTTAAGTTTTGCAGCTGATGTGCTCAAAGTGTTGCACAGCATTAAAAGAACACGCCATGGCAAACAACTGATTTATAAGGAAGCTTTCATCAAAAACATCCATCCATCATTAGCATGACCTGCACTAAATCTTCCATCAGAAGATTTACGGCTCTGCTTATATGGCAGAATTTCTTTTATTTATCTTCTATTTATGTGTTTGTGTTTCTTTGTTTTCTTAATTATTATTATTATTATTTTTTTAATTGAAGTCAGTCAAATCAAAAAAGGTTTAAATTAGTTAGTCTTCTTATATGTAATATGTACACACTCAGGGGCACAAGTAGGATACAAACATATTCTACGATTTTCAAATAAATCCATTTATATCTGACTTGATAAATGAGGCCCAGTGGCTGCATTTTACTCCTAAATGAGTAACAGGGTTGGGGTTTTGTAGCATATACACAAAATGTGGTTACCTCGTTATTCAATGAGAACATAAGAAAATTCTAGTAAGTTGCTTAAAATGTATACATTTATTTATATTAATAATTCATACTGGCATTTATCCATTTATTAATTTCTAATATAATTATTATATTTGCAGTCTACATTTTGGGTGACTTTCAAATTGATCTCATCAGTCAATATCACAATATTTCTTTCTTCTTCTAATGACCTTCAAGAACTTTGGATGATGCACCTTCTTGTATATATATAAAACTTGTGGAATACTTCATGCATTTCATAGGAGTAAATGTATTCAAGCAATTAGGGCTGAGTGAATGCTGTAAGATGCAACTAAAATGTACATTTTTAACCTATAATGGATCACTCATGCAAAGTTATGTTTCCAGCATGAGGCGTTAAATGATATCACACATTAATGCAAGTATAATAAGATTTGTAAAGAAATTACTGCTTACATTAAAGGTAAGTGTCGTTACAGTGGGTCGAAACAGGCTTTAATGTTGTTTTGTAAGTGCTATAGAATTAAACGGTTTTTTTTTATTAATGTTTTAAATTCCGCCTATCTTTAAAATGTCTTTTACCTTAATTGCAATATCAGGGGGACGTAAATGGCACTCCAATAGCAGAAAGTCAGCAGAAGAAAAATATTTAATCTTTATTTAATCTGTGGTTGTCATACTTGCTTTATATGGACATACATGCAAGGAAGAGAATATTATTTAAATTGATTATTTATTGTGTTATCAATCTCGAGATGCATTTAAAACTAATCCCACTGCTAGGGACATCTTTACTGTTGTAGATATTCTGACAGTGTGACCATAGACTTGCAGAAATGACTTTCTTCGCTTTCTCTTACTCTCAGTAACGATGTCTACACCGCCACCACTGCTTGTTGGTTCCATTCTCAATCTGTCCTGTGAAACTGAACATGAAGGATTTAATGTTGTTCCTGATGTAAGATGGTTTGGGCCTGATAATACACCTTATATCGGATCATCAATTTTGAACAAACACACTCTCAGGGTGACCCAAGTCTCCAGCATTCACAGTGGAAAGTGGACCTGTGCAGTGCAGTATGGTGGTCGCACATTGAATGCCAAAACAGATGTCATCATTGTAGGTAAATACAGAATTAATGTGACACGTCTCCCTGAAATTTCAAGCAATTGCATATTTTACTGTCTTATGTGCTTCCATGTAAGACAGATAAAACACTAGATACACTACATAGTCAAAGGTATGTTAACACTGAAGCATCATGTCTGTATTTGGTTATTGAACATCTCATTGTGAAACCATAGTCATAATTATAGAGTGCTGCAATACCAAATGCAGCAACTCATTAGTGAATGTTGCAGGTGAGGATAGATCATTTTGAACCATCCAGCCTGTGACCTTGTGTGGCATATTGTTCTCGTTGTTATCTCGATTTCACCAGAAAATAACATATAGTTGACAGTAACAGCGCTGGCACACACATGATAAACTGACTTCTTGGAAAGACGAAGGGATGTCCACATACTTTTGGACATGTAGAATACAGTATGAACACCAACAAAAAATGTTACAATGTTAGCGTGTGAGCATGTGTTATCAGCTTGCTTTGCCAGTTGTTCTGAATTTAACATATTGTGTGAGGCTAACTTCAGACTGTAGTATAATAGTTTTGTTTCTGTACACCTGGAAGCACATATTAATGCATACAAGTATGCGTGTCAGAGACAAAGTAATGTAATTTTTGGAGTCTTTTTATTTAGGCTTTAGTAAAAATCACTTTCATTGTCTGTAGCATTGTTCTGATAACAAGGCAGTCACAAGTAGCATTTACAGATGAGTCAAAGCCAAAAATCACTTGATTTATGACTATTATAGATCGATTTAATAGTAACATTAAAACCTCTGAGTACGATGTGTAAAAATAAACACAATTCATTCATTCATCATTAGTAACCACTGGTTAACCCTGTACACAGGGTTTTTTTTTTTTTACATTCACTGGGCTGACAACAGAAGATATAGGTAAAAAACAACAACAAAACGAACATACATACACACAAAGGACATACATAACCAAGACAGAAGCTGAATAGGAAATTATAATTTGAGTGATCTTATTACTTATTGAACTTATTGAATATACATTCAAATATTTATCTTCCCTATTCTTTCCCCAGATCTCGCCTCCTCTCCACCGGATCCAATCTATACATCTGACTCCTCCATTAATTTCCCTATCCCTTGTTCCTTATCCTCAAAAATTCTATGGTCCACAGTGAATGCCACAGGTGTGATGGGAGGTAGCTGGCGCTTCACTCCACTTAAACCTTCTGAATCCGCACTCCCTCTCCTCAAATTACAACTCAATCCCTCCCCTGCCTGGAAGTACCCCAGTGGCACACACAGCTCGCTCATTGAGACTGATTTGAAAAATCATGAACTCAGTGTGAAGATTTCCAAGGTGTCTATAAATGACAGGGGGAACTACACCTGCAGTCTCGAGTTCAGGTCAAGAACACTCAGCAGGAGCGTGCAGGTAGAGGTGCTGCAAGGTGAGTGCAACCAGATGAACAATTAGTTAAATTATTTCTTAGGAAATACTGGTTTATGTATAATTATGTATTGTAAAAGATGCTGCAAATATATATGGTTCTCTGTAATATTTTAAAATGAGTTTATGGAAATACTTTAATCTTTCATGTAGACTGCAATTGTCTGTAAATTTCCCTTTCCCCTGTAGTTATTTCTTCAGAAGGTAAAGTTATATATGAGGGTAACACAGTGAACTTGACCTGCACGCTGGGTCATCACATGTCCCCTGACCTGGAAGTGAATTGGATACCTCCCTATGGTTCATCTTTGCCAAATCTCAGCCCTCCTCATACCACAATGCTGTCTATCCCTCGAGTAAGTGTGAAGGACAGCGGGCGATGGACATGTCAACTCAAAAAGAATGCAACATTGCTTACATCAGCTACAATCAGTTTAAAAATAGGTAAGGAAGTAAGGCTGTGGGCCAAGAATGTCCGATCCCTGAATATGTTCTTTTTTTGTATCAGGACTAAAATATTTCTGTTAATACAGTGAAAAATGTCAATAAAGATTTTTTTGCATATTGCTAAAATCAAAATATTTAAATGGCAGCCTGTACAGGTAATATATCAGGACAGCTATATAGACAGGTCCAGTCAGAGCTCATACATTACAAATCAAGAGAAAGTAGGCCAGTAGGAATAGACTGCTTCGAACAGAACAAAATCAACATTGCACACATGAAGAGTAGAGCACTGCAACAAACGATCTGACTGCGATATACATACATACATATATACATATTTACATACATATATATATATATTCTCTAATTTCCAAAAAATGAAAAACATAAGGATCAATATAGAATGCCATTTAAACATTACTATTACCCATCATGTCTTCCTCAGTAGCAGCACTGACCCATTACCCTAAAGAATTTATTAAACTGCTTCATTCTGTACAAACGGATATTGTATATACGTGTGTGTGTGTGTAATTTAATAAGTGTGCAGTAAGCTTTACATACAGAACAAACTCACACTGAACAGAAGTGCAAAACAGGATATGAAATGTGATTATATATCCATATCTTGAGGTATATTTACAATGCCAATAAGGTTAATAAAAATATATACCATAAATCTATGTTTAATGACTTTGCATAGAAACATGTTTAAACTGTGTGTCTAATTAGAGAAAATCTCCATGCTAACAGTGTTCTCTTTACTTCTGGGGTTTACTACGATGATGCTGATTCGCTGGTTAAGAGGGGAAAAAAAAGATAATGTGTGACTGTTGATTGGTCATTCTCTTAAGTAACATAAGGTGTTTGCTTGATTACCTTTATGACTTATAAAGTTTTTATGAGGTATGTAGGTACGAAGATTCAGAATGCCAAAAATGACAGTTGCAATCACAAAAAGAAAGTAATTATGGGCCAGTTTTTACTTCATCCTAAGATAGCGATCATACAACTGCTAAATTGAAGCACAAAGGGAGATATGACCCAGTACTTAAAGAGATTAACATGGAACTGGTAACATTTTAGTTCAATGCTGCCTTGTGTGTTCTGTTTCACAGAGAAAGCTCCAGTGAATATTTGGCTTGTTGTAGCTATTGTTGGTGGTCTTCTGGTCTTCATCTTGCTTGCTGTAATAACTGTCTTCATCATTCGTAGGCAAAGACAGGTGAATATTACTACGATATCAACATGTCATATTAATGTCATAATGTTGTGCAGTATTTGTTCTTTCTTATTCTAAATTCTCAATCCCTCTCATTTTTGCACAGGTGATGAGGTATAGATGTCGTAAGGGGAGAGTCTGCTGCTGTAAGAAGTAAGTTTTGTCGATGTTAGTTTCAGGTTTGCCACCACATGACTATAAGCAGTATTGCCAAACTTTGATAGAAACCCCAAAATATTACACATTCATTACATATATAAAATGCTCATATCAGCGCTCCATATGGATTTTTTATAATTACACACACTATGCTTTAAATCCTATAAACATGTCTGCAGATACCTATTTTTAAAAAATGTGTGCAAGCATGTGTAATTTAAGGTAACAAAATGAGTTTTCAAATAAAAGTGGAAATGTAGAAAATTGTTATGAAATTGGGCCATCATGCAATTATGAACTGTACAAGTACATTGTTGTTTACATGTAAGGGTTTCGTGTTTACTGTGAATACTTAGAGCACAAGAAAAATGTATGTCTGTGGAAGCAGAAAGCAGAAGTAGAAAGTGCTTGGGTAAGCTTTGTTTGTAGGCAATTTCAGTTTCATTACGCATAGCTGGCAAAACAAACATTATTAGGACATTGTCAGAAATGACATTTGGTAAAGATAATCTGTCAAAATCAATGAAAAGTGGAAGTTTCCAGCCATAGAAATGTAAAAAGGAAAAGGAAAAAAAAGTTGCTACTTTTTTGATAAAGTATCAAAGAAATAACAATTTAAAAAGTCAATATTTTTAAATGATGAAATTAAGTTAATGTCATGTTTTTATGTGAAAAGTAATTATTACCTAATAACCAACATAATAGAATTTGACATTCTGCCAATTCAATGTATGTTAGCTACTGGAATCAGTATTATAACCTGGCATTAGCAAAGACAACTTAAATATAGTTAAATATAGTCAGTTAATGTTAACAAATTAGCAAAGATTTATGTCTCCATATATTTTCAAATTAGATGGAGTTTGTGCCTTCTAGGGAGACTTAGTTTTATATGAATCTTTGGTTACTCCAGTATATTGAAATATTTTAATTATCCATATCCAACACACCCGTATGGCTATAACTCTAACCACATTGTGTATCATGAGACGGTTACAGCATACAAATTGAAATGATTATTGAAATTTTTTATATATATTGATGGTTAGTTCTAAATAAAAATGTAAGAGTATGTTTCTCTTTTATTTTCTTGGATATGTACTGTATTTACATGAGAGTACAAGAATTCAATGACAATAATACACCAAAATAATACTTAAGTATAGTAATGAGGTACAATTACTAAATAATTTTTCTCCCCTGCAAACAAAGACATTCTGATTAAGTAATGATTCAGCTATACCTGTATAATTAATCACGTATCTGTTAACTAGTGTAATATATGCCTGAATCATCTCGAGTCTGACTAATTTGTTAAATGTTCAAGCTAATTTTCTCAAACTAAGCCTGAACTTGCTCAAGATTCATGCTTAGCCAAACTAGGTAAAATTTATTTATGAGGGTTCTACAAAACTACCATGTGTATTGTTTACAAATTAAATTAAACTCTGATTACTAGCCAGCTGTAAACCCTAAATACAAAGAAGCATTAGCATGGTAATACAGGAAATACTGATCACGATGATATGTTTTAGTCCCAAGCCCAAAGGTTTCTACAAGACCTGAATGAAGCCTCTTCTTGAACAAAGGAACCTGCTGGACTGAAAAAGCTGGAGTCCCACATCATAAATGAAGCTTGCTGAGCTGGAGTTAAAAAAAAATCAAGACAGTAGAAATAATTCAAACAAAAAACATGTAATAAATACCAGTTACTTGAAATCACTATCAAAAACAAGAAGACATCATGTAAATGCACTTCCTTCACAGTTGTACATAGATAAAAGCTTGGTGTAATATGTGCTTAGTATAAAACGGTATGAAACAGTACACAAATACAGTATGATAAAAACTTCATTGAATATTTTATAATCATATATTTACATATAATTACGTTGTTTTTTTTTTTATTTCAGACCAGAATTCATATACTTAGCTATACATACTCTATGTGCTTAGCTAAACTGATAAACTAATGGATGTATTGTGTTTATTTGATGTGTGTTTAAAGAAATATTCTGTGTAAATAAATATTTAAAAAAATATATTTTAAAGAACATGCATTTTCTTTTTTTATTTGGTCATTAAAGAAATATGAAGAAATGAAAGTTTTCAATACATTTGATGAATTAATCAAAACTTTATAAATGGTCAGTTCCTTTCTTTAGTTACACAGATAGCAGCTTTAGCTGATTTTAGGCACACAAGGGCAAATTAGTGTAGGTTCATATCAATTGTAAGTAGCCATATGTAAAGATTTTGATAGTATTTGCAAACAATGCTTGTGTGGTAGTCTGTTTTAATTTTGGGCTGAAAGTGGCCCAGCTGTAAGCTTTACTGTCAGAGGAGTTAATCAATGCTGAGCTTCGGTTTAGTTTCCGATTAGTGGACCAGGTGAAGCAGAACGCATGTCAACAATTTATAATATGCTTATTAATTTTAAGAGCGAGAGAAAAAAGAGGGGCTGGTGAGGGAACAACTATTCTTAGCTGGTATCACAGGTGATCACAGGAACTGCTGTAACTTTTCACAAATGTTTCCACAACATTCTAACATTAACGTTAAACTATAAAAAAAAAAAAATGAAATAAAATTTCTAGCAAAAATGGTTGACAAATCTCTGCGGCATGAGGTGGTATAACCATTCAGGGTATGTTGATATTGGAAAATAATCGACTTTGGGGAAGTAGTTGTGCAAATAAGTGAGGATCCATGTGCCTTAGGTTTAATAAAAAAAATGTCGACAATCCAAAGAAAGAAAAGAGATTAATAATGGTCACATACATAGAACAAGTACAAGGGCAAACAATCTAAAGGAAGAGCCAACTGTAGCTGTTAACATAATACAAATGGCAAGGCCTGAGTAGAGTTAATATTATTAAAAGGAAATTAAAAAACAACAACAAAGAAGTGTTTTAGAATTCAGAAAAGGGCGCCGTCTGGTGGCATAATGATGCATTTTCCATGGCGGATGTGACAGAACCATAGGCGACAAGTTCTTAAAGGTGTAAATGGTTAACATTTTATTATTCCATTTATGCGAGTGTGTAAAATCCTAGTCTAGAGAATAGGAAAAGTATTATGTTTAGACAACATAACTTTTATGTACTCAAACAAAAGTTGATTGATTATTTATTTATCCTTATGTTCTTTTTGTTTATTTTAGACAGGCCAGCCAATGAGGTTGATGGCAGGCAGGCAGGCAGGGGTGCATTTCCCGAACAATGGCATAGCTTGCTGCTTAACCACCATGATACAATGTACCGTTGGGGAAACTATCTAGTCACGACTGTTTCCTGAAACCGTAGTACCAGTGTTGCAGATTAATCACTTGAAAGATGTTGGTTGAACAACGTAGAGCTTTCATAATGACATTACTCAGGGGGTGGAGTAATAACTTCCACTTACATAAAATATCTATATCCACTGACACTGGAAAGCCGTTTATTGCAAGACAGATGCCGAATACACAAAATACCTGCACGTTTAGATGTAGCCTACTCTGTGAGTGGTGTAGTCTATACCCCATATACATGACACTTCAGTAAGCAGCTGTCTACACAGTAATGTATTTTCCCCACAACGCTGTATAAATAATGAACATGGGCTAGTTTTTTCTATTACATGGAATCACTTTATTTACAGATGTCCCATAGCTGCTGATGAGGATTTTTATTGTATGTCACTCGAGCATGCATGCACGCTCTAAAAACACCACATAGATTCTTGACACTGTACTGTGTGTCCAAGATAAATTTCCTTTGAGATAAAAAAAAATCTTAATCTTCATCTTAAAACATACATTAAATGAAAGTGTTTGTGTCTACATACTACATATACTACATACATATATACTTAGAAATCGCCCCTTTTTCAGTATTTTAAAACTGTATTTTAAAGATAATTTTGTAAAATCCAAATAGGCTTTACAGATGTTTACTGGAAAGGGTTTAAATGATGTTTTTCATGCTTATTCAGTGAACCATAAACAATTATTACACATACAGCTGTGGAACAGTCCTTAAGCCACTAACAGTTTACAGGCAGTAGGCAATTAAGGTCACAGTTACAATAATTTAGGACACTAAAAAGAGACTTTCTACTGACTGCTCATGGAGCACCAGAGGAAAGATACCTAGTTCCCTCTCATAGTCCTGCTGCAAGGAGGCATACGGACTGCAGATGTGGCTGGAGCAATATCTGCAATGTAAGAAGCTTAAGCCTAAGCCTAAGTGCTACAGGGAGACAGTATGATGACAGACAGATGATCGTCGTTGGAGTGGAAAACTACATGTAACCATGTGTTACCCCCAGACATAATCTAAACTTTGTGAATGTCTTGCTGGAAGAGTGGAGTAACACCTCACAGCAAGAACTGACAAATCTGGTGCAGTCCATGAAACTTAGATGCACTGTAGTAAACAATTATTATTTAAACATAATCTAATAATCAATATTAATTAACAAGCATTATCTAAATTTATAATCAATATTTAGTAGCATAAGCTAAAGCCATAGAACAATTTTGATCAAGTTATATTCTAAGTGTGTACTGAATTAGAGGAATCTGTGTCTTACTGTACAAGAATTGTTTTTCTCTCTCATCCTGTACCTTTCCGCACAGCAATAAATTGGCATTAGATATTCGCTGAAACTGCTCTTGTAAGTAAACAACCTTGAGGCCAAAAGGTCCGGCTGAGCATGTGAGTGAGAAGGCACACGTGAAGTGAGCTCCCGAGCATTTTATCTTTTAACTGTGCTTTTCAGGCAACCTGAATCTTTTCTAAGACATTTGCTGTGTTCATTTTCAATTACTCGGTCTACAGTTATAACCAGAAAGGAATTATGGCTTCTGAAAGACTACAGAAAGCTAAATCTTCACTAAGCATGGCGGGTCATGGCGACAAGTTACCGCTGAACTTGGAAAACCTCCGCACAACTGTAATCGCGGAGCTAACATCTACCATCGCAGTGCAGGTGAAAGCAGCTATTGACTCTGCTCTTGCCTGAGTTGTTGCGTCTTTTGAGAGTCTGAAATCGGCATTGAATCACAAGGTCGGCGTATTGACGAGCTGGACCAGCACCTGAATGATTACAGTGACCACATTGTTCAAATTCACATTGCTAAAGCTAAATTCGACTAACAAACAACTCACCCATAAAGTGGAGGATCTACAGTCTCGTTCATGGCACAGCAATCTGCAAGTCGTTGGAATTCCGGAAAGGGAGCGGTAATGTTTATGTCAGTTTCCCAGGATGTCCTCGGATCGGAAATCTTTCCGACCGCTCCATTGCTGGATAGAGCGCACCCTATTGGCCCTGCGCCCTCGTCGGAGTGAGAGAATCAAAGGCCCAGAGTGCTGATTGTGCGGTTCCACTACTTTCACCACAGAGAAAAAGTTGTTTGATGCGAGAATTGGAATCAACTTTTCCATCAGAGCTGTAAGGTCTTCATCTTTCCTGACTTCAGCTCCAGCGTTGCTAAGAGGAGGGCGGAGTGTTGTAGGGTTCTGGAAACTCAAATAGGCATTCTTGTGGACACATTAGAGGAATTAAAGAGCAACATTTTAAAGATTTACGATGACATGAG
>JAOUWY010000071.1:31979762-31990950 GCA_025728095.1 Prietella phreatophila
AGTCTGTAAGACTGCCACCTCATCCGACCAGGTCGTTAGCCCACCTTCCACCTCTTTAATTGCGGTTTTCATCTGGTTGATTTCGGAGTGAATTGCGGCCGTATTGTTCTGAATTTCCGCTTTCACTGCTTGCAACTCGCTCTTAAGAAATTCGAAACCTTCAGCAAGTGCACTTTTCACCTCAGTTTTTATCACCGTAGCAATGCCAGCCTTAAGTGAAAGTAGGATATCCGTCTTCAAAGATTCAGCGTCTAACTCCTGACTGTTTGACGGGGGTGGGGGCACCAAGCCTGGGGAGGCAGCAGAACTCGCGGCCGAAGCGGTACTGGGCCTAGATTTAGTTGACTCTGTGAATTTATACTTCCGCAAGTTTGCCGCCATATTCACGCAAATATACGCACCATCAAATTAAGAAAACGTTTTAGGAACAGGGTAGGGTATGCTAGTATTTAACAATGAAAAAATACTTATTAACTTAAAAAAACACATAAGTTCGACGGGAGCTCAACTGAAAACCGACCTACTCCATTACCCGCTTGACAGCGCCCCCAGTGTATGCATACTTTAATGTATTGCAAAAACATTTGACATCATCTACAGTATTTCCTTTGCAGTTATCAAAATGTCTGTAACTCAATAAAGATATTATATATTTTAAGAATACATGGTGCCTTTTTTTCATAGAAAAGCCAGATGTCCTGGCTTTAAGAAGATGGGGGGAATCTGTGTAGGTTATTGGATCTAAGACCATGCTATGCACGTAATTCTAAAGAGGTTCTTTACTTGGGTTGAAGCAGGAAGCCAGAGTGTTTGTTGAAGTGTGGATGTATTGTCTGTTTGCAGAGGGATTAGTGTGATAACTCTGACAGCTTATTTAAGGTTTGATCGATCATGCCAGTGAAAAGAAACTTGCATTAGTCTAAGTATGAGGTATGAAAGGTGAACCAAGATGTCGGTGTCTCTAATTTTAAGCTTTTAAGGGTTGAACTCGGGCAGTGTTGTGGAGTTCCAACAAAGCATCATTTTAGCAAGCAATCCAAATATGTGACTCAAACCAGAGAGTGGAATCAAAAGGATTAACCGAAGAGTGCGAACAAGAGGCGTAAATGGTGAAAAAATTGGACATTCAATACTGTGTGTCATCAACAAGCATAAACCTGCAAGAAAAAGTGATCCAGAAAACTGAACCAACAGCAGTCCTGGTGTAGTAATGTAGAAATGAAGGATACAAACAAAAATCAAACTTTCATTGGTTAATAAATAAAAAAACACACAAAAACAATGCACACATAAACTGAAGCAGTGATATGCATTTAATAATTAGTATTAAATCTATTACATTTAGTGTTTATTGTAAAGTCATGCATTTTGTGTAGTTAACCATCTAAAGAAGTGTACTTCATCTTGTCATTATACTATTATGAAAAAAAACTGTTAAATTTGTGCAAACAGTGTTTTGTGTTTAACATCATTATTTATAATATGAATGAGTTTACTTGAACATAGAAATATATTATTTTTGTTTTTAAGTGTTTTTAAGGCTTTTCTTTTGATGATTAACCTCTTACTCTTATTGCATTGCTTGTTCATTTTTTTTTTAGATGGAATGGTTATATGTGAACCTTGATTTGGTGTTACTGTGATGTGAAGGAACAATGGTGTTGGTGCCATATGAGAGGATTTTGTGAAGATGTGGATCCCATAAGAATAGTGGTTAATGCAGGAGGATGAACACAGAAACCATCACGGTAGTCTATTTGGCAATGGCTGCTTAAAGCAGTTTATCAGAAATGTGGAGATGAATAGGCCATAGAGCATCCAGCTGCTTGGTCTGCAGTCTGTTTTTAATGACTCACCTCAAAATGGGGGACTTCCACATGGAAATGTCCTGAGAGGCTTAACCTGAAGAAGAAAACTATAGAAGCTTATAATTTTATGAGCTGACTGCTGTTTTTACATATTATAGTTCAGTTTAATGAAAGACCATACACCAGCAACCAGTTTAAAATGCTTTCATTCTTGTGTTCTTGTTTCTCGACTTAATTTTCTCGTGATCTCGACATAACAAAAGTTGTTTTCACATAACATAGTTTCATCACGAGAAAATCTTGCACCTTGTGAATGGGACTGGTGTTGCATGCATGATAGCCTACTTCTTAAGTGTCTGACACTAACGTGGAAGTTGTCAATCATTGACAGACACAGAGCTGTTTCAACTTGGGTGAGTCCCTGATCAAAGTAAAAACGAATTTGTTCATCCATGATGCTGCGGGATTGTGTTAAGCTTTTGCTGCCTCCGGAAATATAAAAATAACATGTTGAATACACAGAAAAATTACGTCGTAATCATGAGAAAACGAGAAAAAAAATGCATGGTCTCTTAGGGCTTCCATATAGCCATGATCAGTATTATTTGATCATATTTCTATTGTTTTAATTGCATCTATGTGTATGCTGTTGACAGGTGTGGAGAAATCTGTTCTCTCCACTCCATTCTCTGAATTTTGGGATTGGTGGTGATGCAACACAGCATGTCCTATGGAGACTCACTAATGGAGAACTGGACCATATCTGCCCCAAGGTACAATTGGCAGCAACATTGAGCTGCCACATTGCTGACATTGTGTGTGCCAGACATTTTGACCGAGTCATAGTGAACATCTGCAGAACATTCAGTATGCAGTTTGTGCTATAGAAGTGAATTCTGATGTACAAGTCTTTATGTAAAATTTTATATAATATACATTAACACATGTATTGAAATTTTGTTTACCCCAATTGTTTAACATTACTATACTATATCATATTTACATGCATATTT
This sequence comes from Prietella phreatophila, assembly GCA_025728095.1. NCBI lineage: Eukaryota > Metazoa > Chordata > Actinopteri > Siluriformes > Ictaluridae > Prietella > Prietella phreatophila. The sequence continues at coordinate 31,982,584 of JAOUWY010000071.1, forward strand.
AAAGTGTTGGATACAATTGTCACAGATATCATTGAAATATGGTCTTTTCTCCTCTACATCTAGGTTGTAGTGTTGTGGGTGGGCACTAATAATCATGGCCACACCCCTGAGCAGATCTGTGGAGGCATCATGGCCATCGTTAACGTGGTCAACAAGCACCTTCCTCAAACTCACGTTCTTGTACTGGTCAGTTTGTTCTTTTGCTCCGTATCTGTTTATTGCTACAGCACATTCTGCCTCTTAACATAATCCAACTAAACCTGAAGTTGTTTCATTGTAATATATAGGGCTGCAACTGACGAGTATGTTCATAATCGATTAGTGGCTGATTATTTTTTTTGCTTAATCGGATGGGGTGGGGCAAGCTTTCAGTACCTTTTTTTTGTTGTTTATTTAAAATAAAATCCACAAACTGAGTGTTACAAATATGAATTGAGCCTAAAACTTTACACAACTGTTTGTCCAAAACAGAAAAGAACCCAACACACACACACACACACCCCCATACATGCACACAAACATTTATTCACACACATTCACAGCCCGGGGCAATGTAGTGTAGCTAATCTTCCTGTTTTTGGGAGGTGGGAAGGAACTGGAGATGGACACGGGAAAAAGTAGCTACACAAACAAACACACACGTGCACACGCACACAGAACCGGGGACACTGCCAACATTAACCGCTGCACCACAATGGCACCCTTAATAGGATACCTAGTTGTCACAGTTAGTGGGATACAAAGGCCATTACTAAGTTGGTATTTTGTTATTTGTCTTCTCCGCTAGGGTGTTTTGCCAAGAGGCAAGAGTCCGAACCCTCTGCGAGAGCGCAATATGCGGGTGAACACCCTGGTGCAGGCTGACTTAGCATCTCTCTCCTTTGCCTCACTTCTGGACGTGGATCCTGGATTCGTCCAATCAGATGGCTCAATCTCCCACCAGGACCTATACGACTATCTCCACCTCACTGCACAGGCCTATCAGAAAGTGTGCCAGCCAATATACACGCGCATTAAAGCTCTGTTAGAAAAACACACACCCTGAGAGCAGAGAAGACAAAGAAATCTTCATACACTATTTGTAGACATGTATCCTACATACATACATTATCAACAGCAACAAAAAACAACAACGTGCACTTACATTAATACTGTTACGGACCAACACGTCACAATTTACACTAGATATAGTATACTATTAACACCTATACATTCACAGACCACTCCAGGCCATTTCATGTATTGATCAGTTAATACTGATCTGATCATTGATTTCATTAGAGTGATGCTTAAACTACCATAACAAAAAACTGCCACTTTATATGTTATATTTGTTGACCCCAAGTAAAACAATTTTTCATCAAACAATGTTAGCTTAAGTATATGGAAAGTTAATGAACACTGCAGAGGTAACAAGCAGTGGGTTGTGGTTCAACTGAGTATGATTGAAGTCAAAGCTCAATGAATAAATGCAACTTTTCTGTTTAGGAGCTCAGTTAGCCTCCACCCACATAACAGTGGTTAGAGAATACATGACCATGGTGATGTGTTCGCAAAATGGTTAAAATACATATAAATTGAACTTATTTTTTTCCTGAAAGCACTTCTGATTTCTTATTTTTTGTACCATGTTTATGTTGGTATGTCTTAAATGCATAGAAAGCATTAGTTTGTGTCTGTCTCCTGGCTATATGTCTACTGTATGTTAGAACCTGTAAATATAATCTTTTCTTTACTGCAAACTTAAAAAACATTAAAATCAAACATAAAATTGGCAATCTATACATAACCCCTTGGTACCTGACTACAGTTCTCCAAATCCTGTCTAAAAGAATAACTGCCTTACCTCTGTTTAGTGTTTTACTTGCTCGAACAGACCTATTACAACTATGGAAAAGTCACTTCAGCTGATTAGATAGATCAAATACATATGAACAATGAAAATGTTAAACACTATACTGTGACCTGTAAATAACTCTTTTATGAGTGATTCCAATAGATGAGAATGTAGTGTGATCTTACTGATTCTCAACATCCTGTCCTGTGTTGTTAATACAGAGGCCTTTGGTCACTTTTCAAACCTGTTGGCCTATAAAAATAAAAAAAGATATCTAGAGCTTCCTCCAATAATTCTGAGGGCCAAATCTGTGACTTAACACTGCAATATGGAAATGTCTTCTGGATTAAAACCATGGACTCAACCAACTGGGTGTCTTAATTAATTGATATACACTATGAGAGGAGCTAGCCTGTTCCTTCCCAGTGAAAGTAACAGACATAACAATATAGTAATACTCAGTTATATCTACTTTACTTGAAATTTCACAGAAATACACCATTATACAGTACCATTAAGTACATTTTAAGTGCATTACAAGGACAGTTACTGAGGACACCCTTGACCAGGGGTCATCACGGCACGATCGCACACACTCACACACCCATTAATACAGTATGGACAATTTGGAAATGCCAATCAGCCTACAATGCATGTTTTTGGACTGGGGGAGGATGCCCCTGAAGCACAGGGTGGAAGTGGGAATCGAGCCCCCAACCCTGGAGGTGTGAGGCAAATATGCTAAGCCACTAAGCCACCATTCCCTATGAAAATCCATTGTGTGAAATGGAAATATACACCAACTGAGCACTTTATTAGGAACACCTGTACACCTACACATTCATGCAGTTACCTAATAAGACAATTGTGTGACAGCAGCGCAATGCATAAAATAATACAGATACAGGTCAGCAGCTTCGGGTAATGTTCATCAGACTGGGAAGATTTTTATCTGGTGATTGTTGATGCCAGATGGGCTTGTTTGAGTATTTCTCTAACTACTGATTACAGACAACAGTCTGTAAAAATATGCAGTGAGCAGCAGTTCTGTGGATGGAAAAGGCTTGTTGGTGAGAGAGGTCAATGGAGAAAGGCCAGAGTTGTTTGGGCTGACAGAAATGCTACAGTAATTCAGTTAATCGAACTGTACAATTGTGGTGAGAAGAAAAGCATCTCAGAATGTACAGCATGTTGAACCTTGAGGTGGGTGGGCTACAACAGCAGAAGACCATGTCCGGCCTATTGCCAGAGCCAAAAGCATGATAGGACAAGACATCTTTATAGTAAAAACACATCCAGGAAATTCTGTTCTTAAATGGAAGAAGACTGATGTGCCTGAACAGCTTGAAATTCTAGTATCTCTACATCTCGACATGTCAAAACAACCAGCAAATGATTCGCATATGTAGTCAGTTATTCAGTTCACTCTAGCTTCAACTAAATAAAGGGATAAAAAAAGGTGGTCTTTTTTCTTGTACATCATTGAACTATTAAAGAATGTTCATGGCCATGTTCAATGCTTTGTTTTTTGTTTCTGTGAGGTGAATGAAGATGTGATTCCGGAGATATCATGTTCTGTGTAATGGAGTTGAACAAAGAAAATAATACGCATAAAAACCTTTCTAGGTTATGGAAGAGTAAGCTACGTCTGGAATGGTATAGTGTTTCCAATTCTTGGCATGATTGTGGTTTTGTTCTAACACAGAAACATGGCCACTTTCATGTCTAGCCAACATAAAATAAAAAAAATAATAATAATAAAAAGAAGAAGGGAAATGAACTTGGAATGTTCATGTTAATATGGACCAATTGTACACTTGTCAGCTTTGATTTGGCTTCTCTTACTGCAAGCTCAGGCATGGTATATGAAATCAGATACCAAGAGCTTCTGCTTATAAATGCTGAACTGCTCAACTTCAACACACAGTAATTTGCAATCCTTAGCCAAAGGTACACATTCAAGTTGAAATAACAAAGTTAACTTTTTTGAAAGAAGATGAAATTTGTGATGCTTCTGCTGGTCTTCACTGCCATGGTGGGCTTCAGTGCTCTTTGCCAAGGTACTGTACTGTTTCTTTTAACTGTCATAACACAAGTTATATACTTTATATACACTATAACTATAATTTATAAATGACATAGAATATTATACTTTATTGAGAATAACACACATGAAAAACTGTAATGAAACTTATTATGAAACCTATGAAGGAAAGCGGCCATATCATACCAATTCAAGAACATGTTTGCCCTCACCTGCTCACATTGTGCTTTTTGCTTGGTTGTACTCACAGCAGTTACTGACTCCCAAGTATCAGACAAAAATGGTAAGTTATGTGTATTCTGTCATTGCATTAAAGGTCTGGTTGTGTTGAAATGAAAAATTCTGACAATAACCAAAAGGTGAAAAAGAAACTTCTTTTATATTTAAATATATCCTTTATAATAGACATATAGTAGACATAATATTAGTGTTAGAGTAGCATAGTTGTTTTTGTTTGTTTTTTTGTTTGTTTGTTTGTTAGTACCTTTTCTGCCTTAATGGAATACTGAACAACTAAACAAACAGGAACTAAAAACAGTATTTCTGATTTATTTAAACTTGATATGTATCATCTGATTTACAATTAGCATGCTTTCACAGCAGTAGCTGCAGTAAATAGGGGGTTTACTGGAGTCTTACTCTGTAAATAATTCAGTGACAGCCAGTGCAGGAGATGCAGTTGGACCTGCTGATGTTACCAGTCACACCAGATCCACCAAGCAGAGAGGTGCAAACTGTACCTGTGCAGGTGAGTAGTGTTAAAGCAAATAAAGAAGTGGGACCAGGAGTGTGGGATATAGTGCCTGCACTATATCAGAGGGGAAAAAATATTTTTGTATAATAAAGCCTTCTTTATAATGCAAAATCCATTCTGTGACTGTCCTTTTTTTTTTTTTTTTACTTTTGAAGAATACTCCTAGTTAACCATTCTCAGTCCAAGACCATTAATACAATAATGAAGCTTGTATGACTTAAATAATTAAAGTAAATTCTTTTTCTTTTTGCGATCTTACATTGCTTCTATGTCAGTATAAACTGAGATGGCACTAGTTTTTGCAACAGCAAGAACAGCATTTTTACATTTAAATGAGAGCAAACTGAATAATTAGGAAGGATTCAAACACACATTTGGGGGGGGGGGGGGTGTTACTGAGATCAGTGGCCAATTGTAACGCATAACCTAACATATACTCACACTTTATACTTTATCTATTGATATTAATTTAGCTGGACCCTTGCTTAAAATGCTTTTTTTTGTTTACAGTTATGATTGTAATGCAGTAATTCTGCACAAACTGAGCTTACTATTCGTTTGTGTCTTCAGGAAAAAGTAAAGTACAGAGAGGGTGTCAGTGCAAAATGAATACATTTAAATGTAAGTCTCTCTCTCTCTCTCTCTCTCTCTCTCTCTCACACACACACAGCTTTGTGACGGGTATTTCCATCTCTTAAATTTTCCCTCTTGCATTGTGTTGCTGTTATTATTACCTTAACATTAATGTTCTTCATCTTTTCTCAGATGTACTCAGTCCAGCGGACAGGGTTCTGTGCTTAAAGAAAGACATTCGAAAATTTAAAAGATGCAAGTCTGTGATTCTCAAGACTGTGAAAACCAAGGAGGATCCCAAACAAATTATTATCCCAGTGTAATCATACACGTTCTAACTTCTTTGCAAGGCTAGCATAAATATACAGCATTTGCTGTTTTATACATAGTGTATTACCTTTTATTAAGCTCATCAAGTATTCCAAAAGGCAGATGTGGGCAATACCATGAATCATTTATTTCACTACAATATTATGCATAAGTAAAATTATACAGATACAATTTTCACAAAGTGCCTTCTGATGATATATTTGCTAGAAAAATATTCTTTAGCTGTATTTTATCACAATTTAATCCAATCTCATTAAAAAGTATAAATCACTATCATTCAGTCTCTGTGCATTGTTTATGATGTTCAACTGACTAATAATATATAAGTAGTTTGAATGAAAGTGTGCATGATTCATGTTTGTAATCCTTTGTCTATTAAATATAAGGAAAAAAGTAGAAAAAAAGCAAGTATAGCAGTATAATTTATGCAAGGATAGCAGCGAGTAGAAATGTTTAATAAACACAATGCCCTGCTGAAAAATTATAATTTGTGTAAGCATTGATCATTCTGACAGTTTTTTCCCCTGTCCTGGCAAAATTAATGTGCACCCTTGATAGAGGAACTTGTAGGACATTTTGATGGTTGATTGGTTTAGCAAAAAAAAAAAAAAAAACATAAGACTTGAATATGCCAAGACTTGCCCCGCTGTCACCCAGTTCTCTGCATGTCATTTTGGTATGTGGAGTAAAAGAGAATTTTCTGGAAAACAGCTCTAAGTCATCCGGTCCTCTGTCATTATTTATGCCTCTGACAAAACAACCATCACACCCCAGAGATCACTGTATATCCATAGAGAACATATGACTTGTCTAGGAATTCAAAGGTTAATATTCCTAATATTGATTATGATACTTCAGGAAACAGAAATAAATTAAATATCTGGCTTTAATCTGTTCCTCAGAGAGGAAGCGTGGATAATAAAATTAATATGCTAGACTTCAGGCAGAAGGGAATGCATAATACAGTCGATTCGCAAGTCAGTTAGCAGGTCTCAATTAGCAGCTCAGAAGGGATTCATCAACATTAATACAGGAAGAACAAGAGCACACGAGGCAGTCAGCAACACGCTAGTCTGAAGAGGAGGTGCTACGTTAGGTTCTGTTAAGGAGAAACATAACAATGATGGTGAAGTAATCACTAGACAATTACAAATTTGCTACCAATAAATTAGCATAATAAATAAGGGCACTAAAATATTAGGCATTTTCATGTTTTCTATTTTCATTTCCACTCTAAAATCTAAAGATCAGACATTTGACTTGTGGAAATACTCTGCTCACCTGAAATGACATAGGAAGTTGACAATGCGTGATTGGTCAGGGGGTTTATGGCCACACAGGTGTAGTTGTTACAGAGAGGAGACATTAAAGATAAAACTAACATGGCATCTTCTTTAATGAAAGTGTTGTTAAAGAACCATTGGTAAACACTTGGTGGCTGAGACTTCGCATTACACTTTAAGACAGTGGTGGCCTTGATGTCAGCTGTTATAGTCACGTCTACTGGCCCATCTGTTTAACACAAAAAAACATGCAGTCAGGCATGAATAGAGGTTGAAATAGTATCACATCAAATTTGTCACAGCATCAAATTTTAATTATTTTAACATTTTTCTACTGTATATAGTTCTGAAAAAAATAGACTTTTCTGAACTGAACTAAGTTCTCTCACCCAGAAGTTAAATTAAATTTGTGATTACCTCAAAAAGTGAAAAGGGAGAAATGCATTTAAAGAATCCAAACCAATTGCACTGGGAGATGGCATGCTTACGTCTATACGTGTAGCCTAACAACATTACTGGCAAATTAAATAATTAATTATATGTTTACAATGGGAAACGGCTTATGATTATTGATGGTAATTACTATGATCAGACTCTGCCTCAATACCTGAAATAAAAGTCACTTGTGGTATTTAAACCCGAGTCTCGTGTCTGATTACAAACTCAATTCATTAGGCTTATATTTGTTTTGCTACAGTGGATAATTAAAAAAGTTTGGAAGATTATTAAATATTTATTTATTTCAGATTTTTATGCATTCTAACTGCATTTACTACTGTGCTAGTTAAACTGTCTCTGTATCCAGTGTCATCTTTGCAAGTAGACGGCCAAGGTAAAGTTATAAAATATCCAAAATGAAAACATTCCATATAGTTTTGGTAAAATACAGTATAGTCATGTTTTATTAAAAATGAAATTTCTAAATATAATACTGGCAGATAAACATTTGGTCCAAACCTTATTTTTCATAAATTTTGGCTGTTTGCCAGAATTTGGTTATGGCAAAATTTGACCGGTTTTGCCAGTTTACCACATATAATATATTCATTATCCAGGTTAATAATAGTGACTGCAACATGGTAAATTGATAATACATGATGCAGAATGATAAAGGTAAAAGTCACTTACAATTAACTATTAGATGGTAAGGAAGGCTAACGTGTGGTCGAAAAGTATTTGTGGCAACACACTGATATGATCCATCATCAGTGATCTGTAGTGGGTGGAACTCTACAGTGGTGTCATTCATATAAATGGAGTTTGTGACTGTTGTATTTAATATCTGGTTGTCTTTTAGCCACTGGATGCTTTTAAAAAGGCCAGTCACATTACAAAAGAGCTGCATATCCTTGGAGGCCAGAGGGATGAGACTGCTGGGAGTCACCACCACTGAGGAAATGCCCACTGAGGACAAAACAACACAGGACAGTTTTGATAGAAATGTCATTAGAAAGACCATAGATATATTTAAAAAAAAAAAAATAAAAATAAAAATATATATATATATATATATATATACACACACACACACACACACACACATATA
>JAOUWY010000071.1:32022727-32032856 GCA_025728095.1 Prietella phreatophila
GCAACTCACGCTGTGAATCCTTCGTCTTATCCATCTGACATTTCTGTCTTTTCTGTGTCTTCACAAAGCAAATGATGCCTGGAACTAAGATGAGAAGCAGTCCTGCTGTCACTCCAACACCAACATAGGGAGCCAGAGATGCTGAGAGAGAAATCATCATCATCAGACTTTTAAAACATTAAACTGCAGAACACACACACACACACACACACACATACACACACACACACACATACACACACACACACACAAAAACAGAACTAGTTTTTCTTACTATACCTTTCACAGTGATTTCCAGCTCAGTGGTAGTGGAGGTAAAGGTGCGTGAAGACACGTTAACTTCATAAGAACAGCTGTAGTTTCCCTGATGGACAAAATCTGCCTCAGGAAACAGGAAGACAGCTGAGTGGTTAACAGCCGACTGAGTTCTGGTCATGTTGGATCCACTGAACTCCAAGTGGAAGGAACCTCCTGGATAGTGGTCTTCAATGGAGCAGATGATGGAGAAGCCGTAGCCCCTTGTCACTTCACCAGCAGCACTGAAGGAGATATTGGGCTGCTGCAGGTTCACTAGAAAAAAACAAGTAGGGTCTCTCTTATTGAAAATGGTGAAATGAAGAGAACTAATCTGTTTTACAGCTGAAGTGAAAGCTGCAAATTTTGTCTGGTACTAGCAAAAATGTCCAGAACCCAATTTCTTTTCTGTTCTTTGCAGAAAACATCTCCACGGTAATATACTTCAAATATATTTTCTCATATGAATTCATAAAGGTGCCAATAATTGTTGCACACCTATATTTAACAAAGATGTTTCTTGGATAAAACTGTGTTGTGTTTTCAATTGTTATTGATATCCATGAGAGCAGAGTAATTTTGTGAATTTTTGGAAAAAATCAAAAGGTTAAACAATAAAGACAATTTTTCACAGCCGTCTTTGCTCATATCTACCAAGGGTGCCAATATTAGTGGGAGGCACTGTATATTACAATTGGTACAATTGTTGAAATTACCAAGCAGTAAATTCTTGGTCCTTGAGGTGTTGTTCAGTTTGGTATTAGTGAGAGGGTCCAGTGCCTCTGTCTTCTCTCAGTGAAACTCATGAGCTCATGAGACTGATGGCATTTTTCTGTTCATCTGAGGTCGATTTTTTGGCCACTTCCTGTTTCAGTGACTGGTTAAAATGTACAATAAATATCACTTCTACTCTGTAACAAACACTTGTCTAGTCTACATTTATTAAAGTGAGTTAAAGTGAGCTAAAGCAACACTTGTGAGTATAAAATTATAAATTATAACCCGGGAACTGATCAGCATCCTTCATGCCATGATTTTCACACCCAACTGAATATGAAGAAAAGCTTAATAATGAGCTGAATTATATTGCTGGATACAGAAAAGACCTTTTACACCCTCTATTCAGTATAACACATTAATCGGATCAGTTCATAATACCCATGTTGTATAGTACATACTGCAAGTTTGAAGAACTACACTGACTAGAGAAACTTATTCACAGATCGTCTAAAGTGTCAAAATATCTACTTCCTCTTGTTACTTCCGTTCTTCGAGTATCTAGCCATCGTATAGAGAGGTGACAAAGGGGGAAAAAACAACATAAAGACTTCTAGTAAGGTGTCAGTTCATGATGAGATGCATGGAGCAGCTTCTCTAGAACTGTACTAGAGGTATGAACCCCATCATTCCAAAAGTGGTGTTTAAAAGAAGGTGTTGGAGGATGGTGTCTAACACATCAGTACAAATGTTCTCATTGGTATTTAATTGAGTTAAGATGTAGTGTGAAGGACAAAGCCTATGATAACTTTCAACCTCATCAAGCCATACATATGATAACATCGTTATCGTGCTGGAAGGAGAAACTTTAGTTTATCTTCATCTGACAAACAGAAGCCTGAAGTGTTTTGTGCCAAAACAGTTAGGTATTTGGAGATACCCATGATTCCATCTATCTTGACTAGAGCCCCAGTCCCAGCTGTAGATATGCAGCTGGATTGCTTGATGCTGCCACAATTATGCTTCACCGTGGGTTTGATGTTCTTTGGGAAATAAGTGGTCTTGTTTTCGCACCAAACATATCTTTTGGAATTATGCCCAAAACTTCTACCTTTGTGTCATCAGACCATAACACATTCTGTTACATGGTTTGGGGCAATATAGATGAACTTGGATGTTATTGTGAGAAAGGGCTTCCATCTAGCCTAGCCCATTCTTCACAAACAAGAAGAATATAACAAATAGTTCTCACATGCAGGGACCGAGCAGTTCTTACCAGGTATTTCTGCAGCTAGCCTCCCTGATAAGTTTTCTTCTTGTCCTTGAAGGGAATTCCTGTTCTCGGTAATATGACTGTGGTGCCCCATTTTCTCCCCTTGTTGATGATGGCCTTCACAGTGTTCCACATTACATCTAATGCTTTTGAAATGCTTTTGTAGCGCTCTCCTGATTGATACCTTTCGATAATGAGATCCTGTACATGTAAGCTCTTTATGGACCATGGCTTCAGCAGTCAGATGAAAATAAAATAAAGAAAAGTTTACAAAACAGCTGAACTTTATTTGGTATTAATCAGAATCAATTCATTGATGGCAGATGTGTGATAGTTACTTTTGAACATGAATGTGAATGTGATTGGTTAATTCTGAGCACAGAGACATACCTAATTATAAAAGGGTGTGCACACTTACACAACACTGGCACCCTGTCCAGGGTGTACCCCGTCTCGTGCCCGATGATTCCTGGGATAGGCTCCAGGTTCCCAGTGACGCTGAAGAAGGAGTAAGTGGTAGAAGATGGATGGACGAACACTTACACAACCAGGTCATAGTATGGTTTTTTCTTTTTAGTATTAAAACATTAGCATCTGTTTTCCACTTAAATTATGTTGCTTGCTATGTCACATTTACAGTTAAAAAAAGGTCTGATGTGATTTATCTGGTTTAATTTTTTTACATCACAAAAATATGCAATAAACAAGGGTGTGTAGAATTTTATTTAAGTTATATAGCAAATATCAATAGAAAATAATACAGAAGAGTTCAATTTTGTGAGCAAAATGCTGTGTTCACAGTCAATATCAAAGTGCTATTTATAAGACTGATTAAATTTTGCAGAAAGATAAGAGATTGTAGAAAAATTAATTGATTAAATAAACTTAATCAACAACATATTAAAAAAGACAAAATCATAAACAAAACTGTGCAATTAAAAATAATTTCTAGATTATGCAAATGTTGTTTAATGAATTAAAATTTAAATTACATTTTTAAAAAATTACATTTTACATCTAAATGGACTAAACAATACCTCAACAGACTTTTTATATATAATACTGCATATACATACATACACATACAGTGGGGGAAATAATTTGTTTCAATAAATATATTTCCAGTGAGATTATTCACATATAATTTTCTCCAGACATCGGTATTAACTCACGAAATTTGGAAATATAAAACATTAAAATCCATAAATAAAGTTATGTGTAATAAAGATGAATGACACAGGGAAAAAAGTATTAAACATGCTAAGAAAAGAATGGACCAGTCAATCACCTGACTGGAATCCAATTGAACAAACTTTAGAAGATGTTTAGAAGAATGGGCCAAAATCACAAGTGAATTAATTTCTTCATACAGGAAGCGTCTTGAAGCTGCCATTACAGACAAAGGCTTCTCCACTAAGTATTTAATTAACAGTGATTATATCGTTATAATGGAAAATGATTCAATTAAACCATGTTATTGTTTGTGCACTGTGGATATCTGTAAAAAAAAATTTCCACACTATGCCAGACAGTTTGCATAAATATCTGCATCTTCATAGTCATTGTCCACATCACTTCTTTGTTCATCAGCATCAATATTAATGTAATCATTCTCCGAGTCCTCTGAGTCCTCCTTCTGGTGGAAAATGGTTTCGGCGTTTTCATAATCAGCTTCGTCATCTGTCTCGATTTCTCCTTGGGGACTCTCATATGTGTTTTTGGCACCTACAAGTGATGGAGTCAAAATACACACAAGTTTACAGGTTAGTTCCCTTTCAAAGGGAACTCCGCGTTGCATGAGCTCCATGCTGTTGGAAACGCCCTCACGCGTGACTTCTATCTGAAGCTTGTGTAACATCATGCCTATTTATAGGTTTACCATTATTAGGTGACATGGCAATTAAGCATGTCACGTGATATATAAATGACACCTGTGAACCACGCAGCCTTATTATCTTCAGTGAGACTGCATGTCAGTGCTTTTGTGTAACACTTGCAAAAAAGACTCTTCATTTCCACTATATCTTTAAAAAAGCAAGAAACAAAAATCTCTTTACTTTTCTGTCACTTAAAAAAAAAAACGGGCAAAAAGTATGCTACCGAGGCAGCCAGCTGCCTCAAGTCCTGGGGATCTCATATGAATCTGGAAGAGGAGCCGGAGATGAGCAATGCTCAATCTCTACAGCACCATCCATAAGGAAACTGTATGTACTCAACTGGTAAATAAATGGTAAATGGCGCACTTATATCGCGCTTTTATCCAAAGCGCTTTACACTGGGTCTCATTCACCCATTCACACACACACACCAATGGTACCAGAGCTGCCATGCAAGGCGCTAAGTTGCCATCGGGAGCAACTTCGAGTTCAGTGTCTTGCCCAAGGACACTTCGGCATGTGGAGTCATACAGGCCGGGATTCGACAGTAAATGTGATGCTGTGTCAAAGCAGCGCATCTCTACTTGGATAGTGGAAGCAATCTCTATGGCTTACAAGGCACGCGGTCTCGCCAAACCTGCGATTAGTGGACAACCCACTCTACCACCTGAACCACAGCCGCCCTTGTGGTAACTTTTGTCTGTGGTAACATTTTGTTTCGTGGTGTGAGGAACATCAACTAAACCCAGTGATCTGTGCAATAGCTACACTTCTGGAGTTCTTAGAAGGATCTTTCTCAGTGGGGTTGGCTCCTCCTTCAATAAGGGTCTATGTGGCCACCATTTTGACTAACCATGCCCTTAGTGATGGAGCCTCTGTGGGGCAACATCCTGTAACTGCAAGGTTTATGCATGGTATCAGGAGGCTGAGGCCCATTTCTGGGACCTTCCCCATTTGAGCCCTTAGAGTCAGCCTCAGAGAAGCTTCTAACTCTAAAGGAAGCTCCTCTGCTGGCCCTGACATCTCTCAAGCGAGGAGGAGTTCTCTCCTAGAACAAGTAAAAGTTCTCTCTGTTGCCCCTTCCTGCCCCTGGATTAGCCAAGGCCTTCCTGGATCCTAGGTCAGATTATATTCCAAAAGTGCCTACATCTGCTGCCCAGTCAGTAGCGTAGCAGGCTTTCTGCCCTCCTCTGTTCCTCACACCTGAACAAGAGAAATTGCACCGACTGATGTCCAGTAAGGGCTCTCTGTACTTATGTCCACTGCTGCAGTCAGTAGAGGTGATGCTGTGTTGAAGCAGCGCATTTCTAATTGGATAGTGGAGGCAATATCTATCGCTTTCACTGTGCCCCTGGGCATAAAGGCTAATTCCACTAGGGGGTGGCCTCCTCAAAGGCTTTATCCAAAGGGGTATCCTTATAGGATGTGTGTGCTGTGGCAGGGTGGTCTACGCCGCACACATTAATTTGATATTACAGACTGGATATACATTCCGCCCCAGGGTGTTTTGCCATGACCCTCAGGCTCACATCATGAAAAGGCTGTACCCTCAGTATGATAGAATGGGTATTCTCATTTCCACAGCATGAAACTCGCACAATGCTGAGTTCCCTTTGAAAGTGAATGTCTGGGTTACTCATGCAACCCTGTTCCCTTAGAAGGGGACAAGATGTTGCATAGCTTTGTCCTACTGGGGCCTGCCTGTGAATTGTGTTTTCACTTCAGATAATAGAGGTTGACGAAGCGGTTCACAGGTGGTGTTTATATATCACGTGACACACTTAATTGCCACATCACCTAATCATGGCAGGTGTATAAATAGACATGATGCTTTACAAGCTTCACATACCAGTCACATAATGAGAGCGCTTCCCATAGCGTTAAGCCATTGCTATTGATTTAGTTATTTATACATTAAAGAATTAAATACACTTTTAGTCATTTATTATTACTTCCCTTTTATTATTACAAGATCCCAATGGATCTTGTATAGTAGCACTACTTGTATTGTTCTCTGCTCGATATATCACTTTGCTTATTGTAAGTCGCTTTGGATAAAAGCGTCTGCCAAATGAATAAATGTAAATGTAAATGTACTTGTTGTGCAAGGCCTGTGACAGAAGTTAGTTCCTGTTCTCACTTGTCTTATCAGCTGTAATCAGGTGTTCTCTCATCAGCCTCTATTTTTTCTCTCGCTTGAAGTTAAGACAAAAAATGTCTGGGTTACGCATGTAACCCTGTTCCCTGAGAAGGGAACGAGATGTTGCATTTAGCATAACAGTATGGGAGTGCCTTGCGCGCGTGACCGGTATCTGAAGTCTGTGTAAAATCATGCCTCTACTTATAGGCCTGCCATGATCAGGTGACATGGCAACTAAGAGTGTCGCATGATATATATATTTCACCTGTGAACCACGCCACCAGCCTCTATTATCTGAAGCAAAGACGCAATTCACAGGCCTGCCCTGGTATGACAATGCTATGCAACATCTTGTTCCCTTCTCAGGGAACAGGGTTACATACGGATCACTTCAAGCAGCTCTTTATATGCTGCTCTCAGTTTTAACTCATCTTTGTAACTCCCCGGAGTCAGAGAGAAATTATTACCCTTTTGGCTTTCCTTCTAACTCCTCAGAGTCAGAGAGGAATTATTACCTTTTGGCTTTCCTTCTAACTCCTCGGAGTCAGAGAAAAATTATTACCATTTTGGCTTTCCATAGCGGGAGGAGTCGCCGCCAGGCGAACTCCAAAATCCAGCGGAAAGCCGAACCCGGAAGACAGAAAGAGAGAGAGAGAGCAACGCTCGTCTCTGGCTCCTCTTCCGGATCTAAGAGATCCCCCTGACCTGAGACGGTTGGCTGCGGCAGCGGCCGGCCCAGATCTGCGAGGCTCTGAAACCCGACTCGCTTCGGCTTCCGTTTTTTTTCGAGAAGAGTGCGAGTCGAGCTACTTAATGTAGCGTTACCATGCGCAGCCTCTCGAGGCCGCTATCGCATACTACACCGCTAACACTTCACCCAGAAAGTGTGCACTTTTCCCCCGTGATGAAACGGGAGCACGTTACACACTTCTAGAACTCTTTCTCGCTCATTATTTACCACTCTGTTTCTTTAAAAAAGGGATAGAAAAGGTCAGAGATTTTGAGAAAATATCGAGTAGAAATGAAGCGTTTTTGTCACACAAACAACAGACATGCAGTCTCGCTGAAGATAATAAGGCTGGCGGCATAGTTCACAGGTGCGACGCGCTTAATTGCCACGTCAACGGATCATGGCAGGCCTATAAGTAGAGGCATGATTTTACACACGCTTCAGATACCGCTCACGCGCAAGGTGCTTCCCATACTGCTATGCTAAATGCAACGTCGAAGTTCCCTTTGAAAGGGAACAGGGCTGCTGGAAAAATATATTTCATTGACAAATTATAACAAATCACAATATGCGAAGAACATACTGTAAGTTAAATTCTTCAGTAACTATTAAATTCTCCAAACAAATGTTCTGGGGAAGTTTCTAACAAGCGTTCTTTCTTTTATATAACGTGAAAGACTAAGCAAGCTAAATGTGTTTTACAGCTGTCTTGATGTTTAGGCTACATTTGACAACAAGCATCTAATAATATTTAATTTACATTTTCATTTACATAATAATATTAAAAAGCTTTTGTGTTTGTTACATTCCAGAAAGACCTTTGTCTCGCTTGGGCTAAAACCAAATAGTACATCTCCTATTAGCATCATGTAAATGAATGAATGCCTGAACATTTTGTGCTTGTATCAAGTCATTTTATGTGGTTTGTGACTTGTAGTTAGGCTGGAAAACCTGAAACCTGGCAACCTTCCCCATGAGCTAGGACAAGCTATTCTTTAAAATGCCACATGAAAGGAAAAACCTTGAGCTTTTGACTTTATTCATTTTGTATTGTCTAGGATTCCAGGTTACTAAGCCCCTAATGGGTCACAATGAAAATATTTTTTTTATGTATTTATTTACTTTTGCATAAATAAGCATTAATCTTTGCATTCTCTTGCAAAATATTTGTAAAGCTTATAAAAAATAATAATAATAAGAATACTCCACCTATATTTCGTATCTGTATTTGTTTAGGATGCTTTATCTGTTAAAGCCAAATAATGTATTTCTATTTAGTTACATACCTAATTTGCAAGCTTTGGGATGAATTCAGAATTTTCCAGAAGCTGTTGCTGAAAGTCTGAGATTTGATGAGTTATATCTGTTAATTTACCAATATATGATAATATGAGCTGAATCGTATTCCTACTGTATGACCAAGGACATAATTTAAATGGCTAGTTATGCATGTAACTGCGGTTCTGTGAATTCCGGATGACTGCCAGAGGCAGTGTAACACTATTGGATTATCGCAGTGCCAGACAGGTAGGTTGAGAGAATATACCAACAAAGTCACATAGTTATTTATGCTGAGCCCTGGGGGTTATAAGCCACAGTAGCTCAGCACTCTGCCCAGGTACGCCTTTCTTGCGCATTCCAAGTGACTAAGAACTCTGGCGGTCATCTGGAATTCACAGAACCAGAGTTACATGCATAACTAACATTCTGTTACATTCCTAGTGTAAAACTATTGGCTGACATATACCAACATAGTCATGAGGAATGCCACCCACCCGATGAAAATTAAGGCCGCTCCTGAAGAACCACAGAACAAACGGCATGATGAGTAACAACGTTGACTCTATAAAACTGAGCAAATGATCATGGAGAAGCCCAGGTAGCGGCAGTGCAACTATCCGCCAAGGAAATGCCTCTAAAAACATCCCATGAAGATGAGATGGCCCTAGTGGAATGGCAAGTCAGTCTCCAGGGCAGTGGTCTGTCTCCCTGCCGTCTTATAAGCCAGCACAATGGTCTCCATTATCCAGTATGACAACCTCTGCTTTGAGACTGGAGCACCTTTCTTCACAACACCATAGAAGACAAATAACTATTCTGACTGTCTAAATTGAGCAGTAGAGTTCACATATCACTTCAAGACAAAAGCAGGACACCAAAGTTGGGCACTTGGGTCAGGCCCTGAAGAAGTCTCAAAAGAGGCCAGTTCAATGTGCTGGTTTATAAACTGAGCAAGAAGGACTTTCGGAAGAAAAGTCGCTTTGGGCCATAGGACCACCCCGGAGTCATCCATCAACCAAGCAAGACAGCACATGCAACTCAGTGACTCATTTTGCAGAAGCAATAACCAACAAAAAAGCAGTCTGTCAATGTTTTGCAGGGGCTCAAACTGGTATGAGCAAAGGAATGAAAGCACGAGTGGCAAATCCCACACAGGAAATTGAGGAACCCAAACAGGGTTCAGATGGTGTGCAACCTTCAGAAAACTGCAGACAAGACTATGAGATCCCAGAGAAGATCCACCACTTGGAACATGATATGCAGAAATCGCAGTGGCATGCACTTTGAACATGGAAGGTGCCTTGCCCTCCTCCAGTTAATGTTGCAGAAAGCTTAAGATGCATGGAATGTCACATGATGCAGGATCAAGCCCTTGCTCCTCACACCATGCATAAAAAAGCTTGTAATGCTAAGCATAAATCTATCAAGTGGAAGAAACCCTAGCATTGGAGATGGTGTGAATTACTGCAGGGTCACAATGCTCCAGAGAAAGATTTAACCCAATGGCCAGACCCAAAGCTGTAGACAAGCTGGATCCAGGTGCCAGACACTGGGGGGAAGCACACATGGATTGCCTGTCAGAAGTCTCTGCAACAAAGGAAACCACGGTCTGGCTGGCCATCGTCGTGTAATGACTAGCACACTGTGCTTCCACAAGGAGATCCAGTGTAACATCTTTTATAACAGAGGGATCGGTATATAGTAGTTGACAACTACAGATCTGTTTCCCTACTCCCTTTCCTTTCCAAAACTCTTGAAAGAGCCGTTTTTAATCAACTCTCCAATTTTCTCACACAGAACAACCTCCTGGACACCAA
>JAOUWY010000071.1:32078846-32090759 GCA_025728095.1 Prietella phreatophila
GGGTCTTCAAGTGGTCACCTTCCATCCTCAGTGTTTTGTCGACTAGCCCACGACACCTCAAGAGGGCTCGACGGTGATTCTGGCGTCCCAGTATCACCCCCCCTCCATACCCCACTCTCCTCTGCCCAGATAATTTTACTGTACCTTGCATTCTTTCTATTGCACTTGAACTCCCCAACCAGAATCTTTCCGTCTCAACCACAGCTAATTGCTGCTCCTCTCTGCTTGCAACTCTTGGCCGTTAAATCCTACATCTCTAAGAAACCGGGTTGTAGATTGTGCCACAAATCCTCGACATCCAACCCAGATTCTCCATCCTTGCTGTTCTGCTGCAGTGGCTAGTTGAGCATACTGCAATTTCTTCCTTTCATACGCCTCATCTACAGCATCTTCCCATGGCACTGTTAACTCTACCAGGTGAACAAGGTGTGCTGACCCAGACCACAAACAATATCTGGTCAAAGGTTTGTGGTGGCAATCTCAGGTGGAAAAATAAGTCATTGATCAACATCTTACAGCATTTTCCGGAAGATTATTAATAACTTCCTAAATTGTCTCTTTTTTATTTAACTTCAAGTTTGAAGCTATTTAAAATTTCTGAAACTTTAAAATAGACCATTTCTGAAAATTGCAGTACCATTATTCTTGAAATATTACAACCTAAACTTCTTAGAACTTGTTGAATATTTACTGAATGTTTTACTTGTAGACATCCCAGAAGAATTCTAAAGTACATTTCTAACCATTGATCCATTTTCCATACCACTTATGCCTATGGAGCCTATCCCAGGGAACTCAGGGAACAAGACGAGGGCCTTGTGGGCCCATCAAAAGGCACAATCACACACCACAGACAATTTGGAAAGGCCAACCAGCCTCCAATGCATGTCTTTGGACTGGGGGAGGAAAACAAAATAGCTGGAGGAAACCCCTGAAGTTCAGGTAGAACATGCACTCTCCAGGCATACAGGGCACAGGTGGGAATCGAACCCCCAAACCCGGAGGTGTGAGGCAAATGTGATAACCACTAAGCCACTATGCCCCCCACACTTCTAACCATTTGTTTTAAGTATCTCTTTACAGGATATTTCAACACAGTTCAATTTCCAACTAACCAGAACTATCACAGTGACAACCAAATTATCAAGAAAAAAAAGGGGTTTGACTTACCATCATGTACATTTCCTGAAATGTTAGCACACAGACTAACATTATTTTGCTGTTAGAATATGCACACAAACCATTTGAACATTGCAAGCCTTTGCTTGTGTAAGATAAAACAATAGATGCTACTGTCTATTTGAAGCATTGATTAACAACAGGATAATGAAAAACCAATATGAACAGCTGATTTAACTTTCTAAACCCCTCTGTCAAACCAGACATTGTATATGCAATTGATAGAAAGTATTCTTATTACTAGTCGAAATGCTGTTTATGAATTAACTTTAGGAAAAATGCAGGTTTAGGACCTTGAATCCCAGTGTGCAAACCGGGTGCATTTAATTAATAGGCATCTATTTAAGAGGTATCAATCTTGGACCAGAATGCAGTGTTGGAGGAAAATTGCAATTACTTCAGTGTTTATTCTAGTCTAACAGTTTCTTAAACCATGAAAACTGAAAGTAGTTATAAGAAAAAAGATACGGCATTGAATATACTGTATTACCACCTTGGCCTTGATCATATTAGCATTCAATTTAGTATTACTATTTTTAAATCCACTTAAGTTCACTTATTAAGTGTTGATTTTGTAAACAAAATCAGATCACTTGCTAAAGATGACCTGTGAAGAAACTGAAAATACTGTCAGTAGAGAGAGAATGAAGAATGGACAGTCTCTGTATCCTAGCAACAACATCCTGTTCTTAGCTGGTGTTGTTCAGTCCTGTGAGTAGAGCAGGCATCAGAAACCCCTTGATTATTAAAAATATATAATACCACATATACTGTACATCACAGTGAGTTTTATGTTATACGAAATTATGTTGAATTTAAAGTATTCTTGCCTACTGGAATGCATGAAAATTATGACTCAGAAAATAGTCACAAATAATTGGTGAAAAAAACTTTTTTTTTTTTTTAAAAAAATAAAATGACATATCTGCCTGTCTGAAAACACACACCAAAAAATATATAACAATCTTTATGTCACCTTAGACCCAAATCCTCAGAATCCCCTTCAAACACACACACACACACACACACACACACACACACAAACCCCAATATCATTAAAGACTGATTGATGTATTCTTTATTCCAAAGAAATCTGTTTGTCTATAGTTTTAACATCAGGTGGTCACTCAGTAGCAGACCCTCATCCCTACACTTAAATTTTGACCCCCTCATATACAACCCAAATGACTCCTCCACTTCAGTAGAAGTACTTATAATAACAACAATATAATCATATTAATATTCATGACCATCTTTTGATAAACCATTGCACAGTAGTAGAAATTTGAAAAAAGAACATAGAGCTGAGAAATTTAAATCATAGAATGGTTCGATTCCCCTTGGATCTGTTTAGGAATGTATGGTTCTATCCTTAACCTGCCATTAACTCTTACGTGTTAAATTTAATTTCTTATGATGACAGGGGGAAAAAATATATGCATGTCTGTAGAGATTGAACTACAATAGCTGATTTTTGTTGTTTGAAATGCCACTATCAGGCAGTAGGAGATATGACAACCAGCTGACCAGCTATGACTATCATGTACATCATGTTTGCTGCTTATACAAGAGTGGTCCAATACACTCAGGCACTAGTTAGTTCACTTATACCTACATGCATTGGCCGTTTTATCAAGTAGATCCACAGGTTGGTCACTTTGTAGGTATACAATTACTTGGTGAATATCATTACACCATCACAATACTTACTAATAAGCCAGATTCTATGTCCTTGTCATGGAAGACCATTTACATAATACCTTATTAGCAGTGATCCTGTGGTAAAGAGAGCCTGACAAACTGTGGCCTTTATTCAGTAACTGTATATTTACAAAGTCATCTATATGGTAGCTGGTCATTTTATCTCTAAAGGCCTGAATACACTAAAGCTTACATAGGGTCTGATTTTGCACTCATTCTAGTAAGATCGTGTGAGTAAAGTAATACACTTTATCCCAACATGATGTCCTATTAGCAGTAATTAATGGCATTATCCTTTACACTACCATTCTGTTTAAAATAAGGTTAAGATGTACTAAGGACTTGCCATGAACATTTCTTGGTTTAGGAAATAATTCCACTCTCATTAGCTATTGCTTGCTTCCCTTAAGAAGATAACAGGGTCAGTTTATAGCAAGAGCATATAAATTAATAGAGTAATTAAAACTGGGGGAAAAGAGAGCAAAACGATGAACTTGTAAAAATATCAAATCAGGTCACAAATGTACCAGTACTGTTAACTTTGCATTGATGTGTAATAAACATTTGGGAAAATCAGTTTAACCTCAAATCATAATTCCCCATAAACACTTCAAGAAAAGTAAAAAGAAAAACAATTCACTCCAGTTGAGGTGTAGGTACAATAGTGTTTTTCGGTGAAACCATGTTAACTATCACTTCAAGTATAAAACAGACAAAAAAACAACAACAAATAACTGAATAATCAAGCTGATCTACCAGAACCAAACATCAGCTCTACTGCACTGATAAACAGTATCAGAGTTTACCTTTGCATCCTTCTCAAACTAAACTGTTGACCCTTGTGCATAATCTTCAGTACGTTGTTACAATAATAACAAAGGAATAGCTCATCATGTCTCCTGAGTGTATTCAGGCCTTAACATACAATTAATCCATTTTAATAACGGTCCATAATTTATAAAATACCTGTAGTTCCTTACCTTTTCATTTTTAATCTAGCAAAAGTAAGCCTGGGGAATTAAACAAGGTAGACGGAAAATAAAAATAACAACATTAATAATAATAAACCTAGTAAAGAAAAAAACTGAGAGAATGGATCAGTCTATTTGGAGTGTCCCTTCATTTTTTTTTTCAGATTGTAGTACATTTAACATAGATAAACATCCTCTTTTGATGGTGTGTGCTCTCATTTAGGAGAAGCCAGAAAGTTCAGCTCGAGGGAGTCTTTGTGCCAGGGAGCTGCAGTTCAGGGAGAGGTGAAGTATCTCTGCATTACACATTTATCCTCAGCTTCCAATGTCACTGCAGTATGAAAAGAGACCACCATTTTGTTTCTCTTTATGTGATACGTCTATAGTGATTTCCACACATCTAAAATAGCAAATCCAGACATGACAAAACAGAGGAGGAAGTGGGAGGACCAGACTCCAGTGAAAACATTCAAGTCCCTCTTCTACATTTTGTCATCCTGATCCACATGTTGAATTGTCCTTGCAGAGCAGTATGTCCCCAATCTGTCCATTCCTGAACTCTTCCCTCTGTCTCTGACTCTCTCCCTCTCATTCTCTCAGTCCTGGTCTCCCAGTAGGTCTGTATTTGCGGTGCTCTGAGGGGGTGGGAGTGCACAGGCTCTCGGAGGAGGGGAGTGGCCTCTTCGGCGCGGACTAGGCCCTCCACCTCCCTCGCTGTCTGTGTTGGAGGAGGAGCGTGGCGGGGGCGGAGCTAGGCGAGGCAGCGGTGCCGAGGATGGAGGGATGCGGGAGCACGAGGTTGTACGTAGGCTCTGAATGCGCCGGCACTCCTGGCAAATTCGTACATGAGTGCAGCCTCGTGGTAGAGGCACAGTCACTGCAGGGGGGCCTAGAGGCCCTGCGGGTGTAGTCTTGGCCCCCAGAGGCTCCTCTAAGAGACGCTGAGGTCCAGGACCAAGCTCTGAGGGGCCTCCTGCACCTCCAGAGCCTCCTGTTAAAGGCCCAGCACCACTGTAGAGCTTGCCATTGCTGAGGCGCATCTCTCTGACCAGGCGTAGGGGACGTGAGGCCCCCAAGCTGAGGCGGGTTGGGTGTCGCAGGGCTAAAGAACTTGATAGAGGCCGACGTCGGCGCAAACGAGAGCTCTTCTTACATGACACAGCATTCCGAAACTCATTCAACATCTCCTGACACACAGACACCTGTGAAAGAGAGAACAGTAGGAAAGCAAATGCATGAAAGTTAATAATAATCTATGAACTTACTAACATCAACAAAGAAATTTCCAGTGTAGGCTTCAGTCAAATACATACTTCCTTCTGGAGAAGACACTGTCGTTTAAGCTGTTCTTTACTGCACATATACAGTATTATTGCATTTAAGAAACACTTCTGTATTTTTATATTTAATTTTATGAGTAGCCTATAAATATGTGATTTTATTCAATCTGTCCCTGAAGTAGTTTTAAGACTTACTGTGTGTTTTGTGAATAAATGTAAAATATGAAATTAAAAGTTAAAAAATCATAATGTAAGAAAAAAATATCTACAAATAATTCTTTTATGGTCACATCTTTGCACACTGAGCCTAAATAGAGTCAAATTGTTAGGTGCATAGAGATTCCTGCCCTATAAAAGCTTATGCCTATAAGAGGGGAATCTTTAAAGGTTTTCTGTAAGGTTTTCTTTGCAAAGTTGCATAATTGTTTTAAAGAGTGTAGTACTGTACACACTCCCAACCTCATAATCTACCCATTATGCTACACAATGCCACTTACTGTACACACAAGTACCGTACATGCAATGGTGACTGGCTGTGGTAGCCTCCATTTGGGTTTGAAGAGAGAAATCATACCTCATCTGTTTCAGCAGAGCGCCGTGTGGACCACACAAACTCCATCACTGACACAAACACAGCAATGATCAATCCACAGATCAATACCACAAAGATCCCACCAATATTCTCCATTCCTAGACCTGCAATACATAAAGACACACACTTTATTAAACATACACCTCCTTTCTTACACACAACAGAAATGTTGGCTGGAACCAGAAAAATACATGGCATTTCTTTGAATCGACACCCCAGCATGCACACGTTATTTATTCCTGTTATGCTTAGAGAAAAGACCTGCATGAATTATAGAGAAGCATACTGACATTAAGCAAGGATTTGTCCTGATTCATAAAATAACGTGAGAATGGTCATACCTTTAGCTCTGTGGTCCTCCTCTTTGGGGCACTGCCCTCCCTCCCACCACCTTCTCTTCAAAATCTCCAGCCTATTATTTTCTTGCAGCTGCAGAACAGCAAGACTGATCTCATCCCTGAAGGGAGAGCCTGAGAAAAAGAGAGAGTGTGTGACAGAGAGTGATGGCAATATGACATACAAAACACATTCCTGAGATAAACAGAAATATAGTATTTGTTTTGTTTTCCAGTCCTGGTCTTCTTGGCATGATTCCATGTTTGTGTCACTCTATTTATGAATATGTGAATAGTAGATTGGCTTGGATGCCTTTACCCCTGGTTGCACAGAGCAGCAAAATTGTCACCTGTGCAAGGTGAAATTCATTTGGTCGTGGTTGTGCCAATACATTGACAATGCATTTTGTGGGTGTGCAATTTTTTGTTGGAATTCTGAGCTGAGGATTCTGAGATTCCACTAAGTTCTGTTTATCTCCTCTGACTGATATGCACACACCACATGGCATAAAGAAAATACACTGACCACTATGATAGATAGTAAATAGCCAGAAAATGTTAACATCATTCAGGGGTTTGTTTGAAGATAGAAAGCTAAATTCTTCGAGCTAGATAATGAAACTACACTTGATTATATATTGATAGATTCAGTCCCAACCAAAAGCAGAGAGCTATCTATGGGAGAAAAGCAAGCCATTTTGAAGGTGGGACAAGATGGAAAATTGCAAAAGCATTGGACACAGCCAATACAACAATTTGGAATGTCTTGAAAAAGAAAGAAACCATTGGTGTACTAACAACTAGACATGGAATACGTAGGCCAAGGAAAGCAACAGCAGTTGATGACAGAATCATTGTGAGATCTTTGAAGAAAACTCCAGAAACAACAGTTAGTGTCATCAGAAATATAGAGGCAGAAATATAGAGGTCATACTACAAGATACAGTGAATTCAGAATTCTACAGAAACAACTGACAATTTACACAGTAATGCATCCAATCTACAATTGGGAGCAACTTCATCATGCTACAAAACAATTGCCCAAAACACACTGCCAAAACAACAAAGGACTTAATCAGCGGGGGAAACGGAAGGTTTTAGACTGGCAAAGTCAATCACCCGACTGTAGTTCAGCTGAGCGGCATTTCACTTCCTGAAGAGGAGGCTGAATGTGCAAACAAATATTACGTGTTATTTACTTTACAACTATCTGTTCTAATACTTTTGCTAACCTAAAATCGTGTGGTTCGACACCAAAGGTGTCATGTTCTAAGTTGTTTAGCACATCTAGATGTAAATATCAGGAAACAAAAACTGAAAGCTGAAATTAACAATTGGCTCATATTCATCTTTTGATCTTAAACGAAAAAATTTATTCAGTATATTGCAAAAACAAAAGAATTGGTCTTGCCATTTCAATACATTTGGTTACAACTTTTGGTTGTATTTATATATGTTTTTAATATATTTTTGTAATGCCAGCATGATGTGATCACACAATACATTTTCAAGGCTTAGGCTTAAGCTGTACACGGTATTAGCCTCAGTGCATCCTGCACAAAAGATTAACAGCCCCATTAACCTCCAATTTAACTTGCACTCATTGAATATGTCCCTACAGTGTTTCTCTCTCCCTCACCAAGAGGCATGCCAATGCCATAGCCCTTGGTGTCCAGCAGTCCCCCAATCTGTGTGAGATTGCAGTTGAGACTGCGGTGGTACTCATTCATGGTGCTCTCCAGAAGAAAGGCGTATTTAGAGTTCAGTACACGAGCGATGCCTTCCTCTGTGCTCTTCACGAACACACTGGGCTGCTTGGAGTACATGTAGTTCCACATGCGCTGGTATGTCTGGTAACGCGAGTTCTGGAATGGAGACAGAGATGAAAAGTAATTGTGACAGACATTTGTCCTTGTCGCTTTTCTAGCAACTTTGCATTTTTTTGAAACAGTCCTTAGCTGGTTGATACATGATACATGGGACCTTTTTTAACAACACATTTTTTATCCTTGTGAAGAGGAGAGGAGAAATGAAGAGTGAAGTTTTACATACACTGGGCCTCATTTTTCAATCTTTCATAAAGTTGTGTGAAAATGTTTTCATGGGCCTGCCATCAGATTTGCAAAAGTTTTGGTGACTTTAGAAAAAAAAACAAAAATGGCAACAAAAAAAAATTCACCCTCAATGTAAGTTAATTCTTGTAGTAATGCGATTTTAGCATACAGACTATAGGTAGTCTTATCTTATAATTTAATAGTTAATTATTTTATGGATTTAGTTTAGATTGCACTCTTTCAATTCATTAATATAAACTGACTGAGTTTTTCAAAAGGCTCAGTAAAATTGTGTGTAATTGAAACACATTTTAAATGCCAATTAAATAAGTTGAAGCCTATTAATTGAGGTTCGCATTAGTTAGACTACTACAACATGTTTGTGAACTAACTGGATTTTCATAAATACCACATTTTTTGTGTGTAAATGCTCTTGTGAATGATTTCTGAGTAAATTCATTCATATCCAGCATGATAATTGAGGCCCAGTGTGTGTTAATAATGTAATAGATATTAGAATCAGTTTGTTTCCATCTTGTTTATGTGTATGTGTTGTCTGAAGTAGTTACTGAACAGAATTTCACTGTATGAAATGAGATTGAACTGAGCTGTTCCAAATGGAATAAAAAAGTTTTTTAATCTAAATGCCAAGCATTAAATCCCAGCTGAGTTTGGAGTTAACTGGATACAAATATAGTTTATACAGAAATTCTGTATCATACACAATCAGAGACAACAACACAAACACACACAGAATGTCAAGGACAAGCAAACAAGACCTGCTACAACAACACATTGTGCCACGAGTGACTCAAATCAACAAACAAAATACAACACTCCTTCAAATACCAGCATATGCCAACTCAAACAGAAACATGTCCTGATACACGCTTACCATACGGACAGCGGATATGTGGTGTGGTTGTTTGTATTAAATAGAGAGAGTGTGTTTGAGAATCATATGGATCGTACCATGAAGAAGGTCATGGTACTCCCACCATGAATAGTGCCATACTGAATGTTAGTTTGGTCTGCCAGGTCATCGGGTGACTCGATGGGGACCTCCATCCTCTGCACTGTCAGAAATGCAGCCAGATTGGCTGTATACGAGGAGATGATGATCAGAGTGAATGCCCACCTTAGAGAAAAAGAGACACAGGAAGGCGAAAAGTATGTATGAAGGAATCAGTGATTAGAAATTAAAACAATTTTGACCTTATTATACCTAACTATATTATTATAATTAACATTTATAAGATTTAACCTTAAATACACTGAAACTCTGATTGGAAAGAAATTAATTAAATGACATGCTGTTGCAAGCACTACACACACACACACACACACACACACACACGCACACACGCACACACGCACACACGCACACACACCACGCACACACACACTAACCAGACTCCGCTAACACAGCGTGTAGACAGAGCTTTAGGCATGATTTCTGAGCCCTGCTGCATGAAGCCTCCCACTGGAAACCACAGACTGTTTCCTAGTGTGTACTGGTTCTCCAGCAGGTCCCGGCGTTCCCGCAAGCACGGGTGAGGATTATACCACTCATAAGGGCTTAACCTAGGATGCACACAAGTGTGACCTATATGTGAATATACTGTCTCTTTTCTTGCTTCCAAGCCATCGATCAGTAAACACAATGCTTAAAATAGAGCTCTTTTTTTCAATCACTCAATTTGGCTGCCTGTTTTTACAGGATAATAGCATTTGATTGACATTGCAAATGACTAGCCACAGACAGTTAATTTTGTGTGATAGATATATTCAGTTAGTTGTGGCTAGTTAAATGTGTAATAAATGTAAGATGGTCTGTAGGCGGAGTGTCTGAGGCTGAGACTTGTGATTGATTGACTGTGGTTCACAGAGTAGCAACTTATCAGGAGTTTTTTGTGGTTACATGAAGCATTCTGTAGCATAGTTACAGTTATAATAGTAGAAATTAGATATCAGATATATATCAGTGCTCAACTCTGAGACGTGCCACACAAACAGAGCACTGAAAACTAGAGGTTACAAAACACATAAACAACTATCTCTGATTATGAGGTGGGGTATGTGTTAGCGAGTGTGGGAATGTGTAGGTGTATGTGTGTGTGTGTTTGTGTACCTAGCAGCGAGGAAAAGCACACAGCTGACAGCCAGGTAGGCCAACAGCATGAAAAGCCAAACGGCCGGAGAGAAGGGATCCAGGAATGAGAAATAACCCGGCTTTCGACCCTAAACAGGGGAAACAAGTGGAAGATACTTTTTTAAAAACAGTATAAATAAAAAATAAAGGAGAAATATACATATATACTGTATACATACATCACAGCTAGGCAATGTGTACTGGTAAAGCAGTATTCAGAAGCTTAAATCACACATTTTATGACAAAAATGACATATCAGGGCTCAACATTTTAACTTTAAAAAGTTAGGCGCACCACAACTACAATTAATCATCTTAATTTATTAATGTCTACAGGAGATTTATGCATGACCTGTGTATTTTCAGTTCTTTAGCTACTAAAAACTCTATATATTAAACTATATATTAATGTGTTGCATTTCTGTCTGACATGTGTTTCAGTTCAGTTCAATTTCAGTCACTTTTTTTCCATTTCTTGTTACTTTTTTCTCTCCTGCGGTTAAAACATAGGTTGCGTCATTACATGAGAGATGATGAATTTCAGCAAGCACTACTCTTTTTTTTTACATACCATCTGATGTTCATTCATGTTCATTTTTTCGATAAAAAGTGTTTAAGACAAGGAGACAATGATCCATTTACTCGCGCTTCTTGCGGCAGTTTTGAGTTAGCACACGCTCTACCACACTCATGCACCATAAATAAAAAGCATCAAAACAACATTTAATGTTGGAATTTGTGATTTAAAAAACAGAATTTGGAAGCCGAGACATTCTTCAGACACAGCTGAATATGAATTCTGAACTTAAATGTTAGGGTGCATCACATGTTAAAGTTTGCGGTAAATTGCTGCCAACTAGGTTTTATATGGCACAATAAGTTTATATGAGTAATAAAAAGGTATGAGATTAATAATATATATGCTATAAAAAAAATAATACGGAATCCATACTGTATTCTAACAATGCAATACATTAGATATCCTGAGAACTTGTCGACTATAATCTTGATAGAATCATTACATAGTTATAAATCCAACTTTAACCTCGGTGCAGAGCTGATTGTGGAATTCAATTCTAAAAGAAAGACAGACTGCTTGTTGATTTTATTTGTTCGCGTCTGTGGATTAATTTAATCATTTGATCCGAGATGAAGCAAATGCATTACATTTGTGCTGTAATTTCCCGAATTATAAATCCGAGCTTTGCGGGAATGGTTAAAATGATGCACAATCCCATGCCGAAATTCAAGCTATGGGCCCTTGAAATTCAAGTGTTTAGAGGATAACAGATAAAGTTGGGGATGTAAAGAGGAAGTTTAACTGGTTATGTAATGTTGGATAGACCAGTGGACTGTATCACTGTATCAACTCACAGCAAGGGCATTTTGTGCAGTAATATTTTCAATCACATAAATGCTCCCAAATATATTTTGAGTTCGCACAGATAGTCGCAATTTCGAGCCTTGCATATATACAAACCTATATCATCCATCCATCCATCCACTGCTTATTCCTTCTTCAGGGTCGTGGGGAACCTGGGGCCTATCCCAGAAAGCATCGGGCACAAGGCAGGGTACACCCTGGACAGGGTGTCAGTCCATCGCAGGGCACAATCACATATACACTCACACACCCATTCATACACTAC
>JAOUWY010000071.1:32121022-32133782 GCA_025728095.1 Prietella phreatophila
CTTCTGAGTCGGGTTCCTCTCAAGGTTTCTTCCTCTTAAAACATCTTAGGGAGTTTTTCCTTGCCACCATCGCCACTTGCTCAGTTGGGATAAATTATATTTATCTGTTTCTATCTGTTTATTCTGTTTCTATTTCTGTAAAGCTTCTCTGAGACAATGTCTATTATAAAAAGCGCTATACAAATAAAATGGAATTGAATTGAATTGAATGTATTAGGGATGTAACAGTCTCTTCACTCAGGTTCACTTGTATTAAAAGTTACTCAATGCTGCTAGACTGTTGTGTATATGTTATATATACACTGTATTGTCCATATAAAACTAAACGTATTTCTTGGATTGTGGATTTCTGCACATTTTGTAGTGTTGCAACCTGGAACTGAAATAGGCATTATTACATTGACATATAATTAATCTTGCAAATAAAAAAAGCAAAAGTCATGCTTACATAAGTATTCACCTCCATTGATGTTAAAAATTAGTTCTTATGCAAGCATTTGCTATCAGAAGTCACATAATTAGATAAATGGAGTCCACTTACATGCAATTAAAGAGCCACATGATCTCAGTATAATTACACTTCTTCCTTATGGACCATCATGAAGACCAACATTATCATAAAAATCTGGGATAAAGGTCCTGAAAAGTATCAGGGTTTGGTGATGAAAAAAAGTATACCAAACTTTTAACAACATTAAATTCATTGTAAAAAATGTCAAGAATAAGGCACAAACTCTACTCTGCCTAGAGGAGGCTGTCCACCAAGCGTCCAGAGGGCATTAGTCAGAGAAGCAACCAAGAGGCCAAGGGTAACTCTAAAAGTGCTGAAGAGATCCACAAGTCAAACTGGAAAAACTGTTCACAGGACAACCGTAGCCTGGACACTCCACAAAATTAGGTTTTCTGGAAGAGCGGTAAAAATGAAAGAAACTGTTGAAAAAATATCTATGCAATGCCATTTGGAGACTGTGACATCCTGAGAAATCCCATTTGGAAAAGGCTCTCTGAAGATATGAGACATTGAACATTTTGGCATTGACATAAAGTGCTACGTATGGCAAATCTAACACTGCTCATCAACCTGAGAACACGATCACAACAGTGAAGCATGAAGTTGGTAGCATAACGTGGTTATGTTTTTCATCAGCAGGGACTGGGAAACTGGCAGGGTTGAAGGAAGGACAATACAGTGCAATCATAGAAGAAAACCTGTTACAGTATATAAGAGACTTTCCAACAGAGAATGACTCAAAACATAACGCCAAAGCTGCAACCCACATCCTGAAAGTGTTAAAACGTCTAGACCTCAATCTGATCAGTAGATGTTCACCAATCCAATCCAATTTGAATGATTCTGCCAAGAGGAATTGGGGAGAAAAATACCAGGATCCAGATGTGCAAACCTGATGTGCAAAGAGATGATGTTGACCTATGGAGGGGATAACTATGCAACCAATAAAATTGTGTAAATCAAATGGAACAAATCCCAGTCAAACCCATCAAGTCCTGGCTGTAACGTTACAAAAGCTATGAAAGTTCATTGGGAATGAATACTTTTGTCAGTTACTTTGTATGATCACTTGTATAAGATATGATAATAAAACTAAAGGTGCTAAAGTAATGTTTGAACTTGATGTTTTTATACTAAGAGAAAAGCACAAATTTAGAACTGTTCAGGAAAAGGTGTCCCCATCACCACTTTTCCCTGCAAAGATCATGTCAAAAACAGCTGGCAATTATTATGTTCAAGTATGGATTAGAGATCTGAGCAGCAGCTAAAAGCAGCGGGGGAAACAAATATTCATGGCCATGGCACGTTCTCATAACTATCATCTGTTGTATTTGTCATGTGGAACCTGGAAGCCTCTAAGCCCTTTGTAATGTTTCAGTTCATTTAACTGTCAAACCTGCACTACAATATTACAGTCTCACTCACATCAGCTGCTGGTGAACTCACTGTGTAAGTGCCTTTAAACTGAATTTACCATGCTAATATCCAATTGGGATAAAAGACATCATTTTGTTCATATTAAATACTTAATTATAAAGTACCGCTTTCATCAAACATTAAAAAAAGGAGAAACGTAATAGGTAGTGGGTGTATTAAAGACTACAAGTCATATTCATGCTTGCAGCAAATATTCATGGCCATGGTATATACCCATAATAAATTGTAGTAGTTCATATAAAGGTTATGTATTCTAATGCATTTAATACATATAGTGGGAATATAAAAGTCTCATAATTCTTAGGTGGAAATTGAAAGTTGAGATTAGCTACTTCCTTTTAATAGCATTGATATGAACCAATAAGTAATAACACATAAAAGCCAATAACCGAATAGTCAAATTGAATCTTGTTGTTCTAGGCTATAAAAAGCTATAAAAATGGCTATAAAATAGACAACACATTTGACCCTGCAAGACTTTGGGTGCAACCTTTGATATATACAGTGCTGTGAAAAAGTATTTCCTGATTTATTCTGTTTTTGTGCATATTAGCATAAACTATACAAACATACAAATAATAGTTTGTATACAGCAAAGGACATTGAACAGATTGATAAGCTGCAGTCATCCTGCAGTCGTGTAGGATTTTCCTTTTAACAAATTACAGTGCTGTATTTGAAGAAGTATTTGTTCCTGATTTCATCTGTTTTTGTGCATATTTCATACTAAATAGTTTCAGAAATTAAAACAGAATCTAAGATAAAACAAAGGCAATCTGAGTTAACACAAAATACAGTTTTTAAATGATAAGGTTATTTGTTGATGCAAAAAAGTTATCCAATAACAACTGGGACTGTGTGAAAATGTATTTGCCCCGTAAATACTAATTCCCCAGATCTATGAAACATAATTCATAATGGGGTTCAGCTGGGCTAGATGCAACCAGGCCTTATTACTTCAAACCCTGTTCAATCAAATCAACACTTAAATAGAACTTTTTCAACAGCATGAAGTTGGTTAAAAGCTCTTATCTAGCAACACACTATGGCAAAATTGAAATAAATTCCAGAGATTATGAGGAAAAAGTGATTAAAATATATCTGACTGGTAAGGGCTACAAAGCTATTTCAAAGGCTCTGTAACTCCAAAGAGCCACAGTGAGAGCCTTTATCTCCAAATGGAAAAACTCGATACAGTGGCAAACCTTCACAGAAGTGGCTGACCTTCCAAAATTCCTCAAAAAGAACCAAGAACTACAGGCCTCTCTTGCATCAGTAAAGGGCATTGTTCATGACTCCACTATCAGAAAGACACTGGGAAAAAATGTCATCTATGG
Organism: Prietella phreatophila; assembly: GCA_025728095.1. Taxonomy (NCBI): domain Eukaryota; kingdom Metazoa; phylum Chordata; class Actinopteri; order Siluriformes; family Ictaluridae; genus Prietella; species Prietella phreatophila. The sequence goes on from JAOUWY010000071.1 coordinate 32,124,308, forward strand.
AAGAACATTAAGGCTCATCTGAATTTTGTCAAAACATACCTCAATGATCCTCAAACCTTTTGGGAGAATGTTCTGTGGATTGATGAATCAAAAGTGGAACTGTTCGGAAGACAAGCCTTCCATCTGGTGTAAACCAAACATAGAATTCTACAGTCAAGCCTGGTGGTGGAAGTGTGATGGTGTAGGGAGAATTTGCTGCTTCAGGGCCTGGGCATCTTGCAGTAATTGAGGGAAACATGAATTCTGCTCTCTACCAGAAAATCCTAAAAGAGAATGCCCGGTCTTCAGTCCATACTTTGAAATTCAAGCACAACTGCATTATGGTGCAAGACAATGATCCAAATCATAGGAGTAAATCCTAGTCCTGGAAGCATTTGGTTGCAGTTATTGCTGCTAAAGGTGGCACAAACAGATTAGAAGTTTAAGGGGCCAATTAGTTTTTCACATTGGTAATAGGTGTCAGATTACCTTTTTTTGCTTCAATAACATAAATATACAAATAAAACTGTATTGTGTGTTTACTCAGGTTTCCTTTGATTTATGTTGTATTTGCATCAAAAACTAAAGAAATCGGGATGAGGGCAAATACTTTTTCAAGTATATGTCAAACAAAAACACATGCCACTGCATGTTTGTAATGAAATAAACCATAAACCATTGCAAATCTTTCTCATATTTATGGTCAGGAATCCAAGGAGCAAAATCCCTGCTCTCTCAGTGGAAAAGATGGCATTTCTGTCTTCTCTGTCAATCATACTGAGACTAGCCAATTGTGGACACTAGCTATTTCTGGGTGTCTGTTAGCTCTTATGGGAGAAGGCAATTAACATTCACCCCAAGTTAGTTTAACTACCCTATGTTGCAAGAGCAGCAGTATTAATGGATACAGTTAATATGGTTGCACAAGTATATCCGACTAAGTAAATTTAGCTCAAAAGGATGCAGCCTCTATTCCTGGTTCAAAGTCAAGATTGTTTTCAGCAAAAAATTTTAATAAGAATGATGAAGAAAATAAATAACTCAAAACGGTACGTTTATTTTACAATATAGGGTATTTTAATTTACGTAGCATCAGTTAGTTAGTCAGCTACTCAGGTAGCCACAAAATGTCAGGGTTTTTTGTGGGGTTTTTTGTGCTTAATACAAATCCTAGTGAGATGAAGGACAAAATGAAGCTGTTGGCACTAAGCATCTTAGATTGAATTGTCGAGGTATGAAATTTTTTCCATTAATTACGAAGAGTTATTTGTCACGCTATGACACTAAAGATGATATGAGCCAGTACACTCAGCTCAGCTCAGCAATAAGATTAGACTCTTTTGGCTCCCAAGAGTTTTTGTTGTTCTTTTTCAAAACCAGTCAAAGTTGGCTGTTTAAAATGATCATCTTACCTATCAAATTATCATTGTATTTCACATTGATAAAAAATCCACTGAAATAAAAACAGAAAGACGCTACATAATTGCATTGACCAATAACCCAGAACAATCATTCCAGCATTAATAGCTGTTATTGTGCTACTGAACATTCAAGTAGAAATTGAAGAAAGTGTAGTTCATTTATTCTTCTCACTGTTTAGAATATATCTATCATAACCATCAGCAGTGAATGACACGTCATCAGCTACATGAGCTAAGCATGGTTGGGTTAACTAGTCAACTAATAGACAAGGAATTTTTAAAGAGATTCATTTAATGAATGAAGTATGTTATTACATAAAAGTTGCAGTCAGCTGGTTTGTTCTGTTGTCTGTTTATCACATGGGCTCACCTTGTGTTATGGTTCGCTAGCTAATATAAGTTAAATAATTAATTAGTTACTCGAGTTTATCGATTTCACTACCTTGTACAGTAACTTCCTCATCAACTAATGTAGATGTAGTTGTCATTACTGATGTAATATTTACTGGGGATGGCGGGAATGATAATGCTCTCTAACAGCTGCAGGGTTCAATCCTGACCTCAGGTTACTACCTGTACAGAGTTATATGTAGGTTTCCTCTGGGTTCTCTGGTTTCCTCCATTTCAGTAGGAGATTTCTTTGCTTCCCAAGAAGAAATATTCTACTATATAAATATTCAACATACACTATATGGCCAAAAGTATGTGGACACCTAAACATCACAATCATATGTGATTGTTGTTGAACATCCAATTCCAGAGTTCCAGAGTTCCCCCCTTTGATGCTATAATAGCCTCCAGTCTTCTGGGAAGGCTTTAAACTATACAGTATTTTGGAATGTGTCTGTGGGAAGGTGTTCAGTGTGGCTGAGGTCAGGGCTCAGTTCTTCAAAACTAACCTTGGCAAACCATGTCTTCATGAAGCTCACTTTGTGCACATTGTCTTGCTGGAACAGGTTTGGACCCGTTGGTTCAAGTGATGGGAAATCTAAAATCTACAGCATAAAAAACACATTATTGACAATTGTGTGCTTCCAACATTCTGGCATTCTGTCCACATACTTTTTTTTCCATATAGTATATGTGCGACTTTTCCCTTTCTCTGCCAAACCTTCAGTACTTCATCCAAGGTCATATTTTTGCGGACAATACAATTAGTTACTCATTTCTGAAATGAATTAATTGTACTTGTTTTGCACATACAATATCATGTTAGTAATATATACTGGGACTGTGAAATGAGATGCGCACTGAGGGACAAATTCTGCTACTGCATTTTACTATGACAATTGTGAAAACTCTCTGACTGTTAATCAAAGTTGGCCTCAGGGCTATCAGCAGTGGGTGCAAGAGTACAGACAGACAGCAGACAGCTGATATGTTCCTCAGCCATTTAGTGTGCTTACAGTGTATGGAGCTTGAAAGCTTACAAAAATATCTGTATGGTATTTTTGAGAATTTATTTATTTATTTTGTACTTTGGGTTCTGATTTTTTTTTTCTGATTTCTTCCACAGTAGCAGTATCATGGCTCCTGTGTAGCTCTTACGCACTGCTGAGATGATGGGGCAGTTAAGTGAAGTGCATGAGTGTCACGTGTCACTGGTTTCTTACAGCACTTACAGTGGATGAGTGACTCAGGAGCACTCTGCAGTGTGGAGTGAATTTTGAGTGCATTTCCTCTTGCCGGGTTGTGGTACAGCACTGTGGAGAGCAACAGCCTGTGATTTTGTTTTTGTTTCATTTCAGCACTTATAGGGAACTCATTATAACCCCATTTATAACATTTATATATAGAATACATTCATATGTAAAGCACATTTTGTCTGCTGCCAATCATGAGAGTATCCCTTCCCCAATGGTTGGGTCGGGATTGAACTCAATTTGCTGTAACCATGTCTAATTAATCACACTTATTTGAATTGATTTACCCTTCAGGATTTGTTCAAATTAAATTGAGGAACTCCACTACAAGAAAACACAAAAGGACCAGATAAAAAAAATAAGATTTAACAAGACAGGGAAACAAGAATATGAAATTAAAAAAGCTATCACATTTCTTTAAGGGAACAAGGCAACATAAGAAAAACTCATTATGTGAATCTGATTATGGTTTAACAGTAAAACATCAGTGAAACCTCACTTTCATATCATTAACTCTTGAAATATTCAGTAGGTCTGCAGTAAGTCTCCAAGTCATGATTTAGAATATTAAGTATGCATACACAGCAGTGTGAAGCCACCAAGAGTTTAAATTCACAGGATAGTCATTCATTCATTCATTCATTCATTCATTTGTGGATCCAGAGCCAATCCCAGGAACACCAGGTGTGATGCAGGAGTACACCCCAGATGGGATGCTAATCCATTGTAAAGCACCATGCACACCTCAGTTAATTCAATTTAGAGTAGCCAAAGGTGGTTACAGCAGGAGGAAACTAAATAACCCAGAGGAAACCCAGACAGAAATGTGGAGCACACGCGTAACTCCACTCATACAGTAACCTGAGCTTAGGGTCGAACCCAGGGATACTGGATCTGTGAGGTTTCAGTGCAACCTGCTGTGCTACACAGTAGATGAGATAGTAAAATCAACTCTAAATGAGATATACTTCATCTTTCCCTCGCTGTTGGTTTTAAGTAGTATACTGAACGGACCATTACACTATTCTAGAATTAGAGAAGAACAAAATCATGACCTAAGTTACTATTACACAACATGGGTCTGATTCAGTCAGTATTCCTACAATTAAAGTAAATGGAAATGAACCGATTGTGATTTGAAGGTCAGACCAGAAGAGTAAAATTAACATTTATTAGGCTTTGTTAACATATCCAGGTTACCTAGTTGGTTTAATATCCTGTAATTCCAGCTCAAAAAGAAAGACCAACTTTACTGGCAAATATTACACATAAAATATATTGAATATTAAATACCTGGCTCTCAAAACAATCTCAATTCTTTGTGGCCTGGATTCCACAAGATGTTGGAGACATTCCTTTGAGATTCTGGTCCATATTAACATGATTACATCACGGTTTTTCAGGTGCGCTTCTGATTTTTCATGTGCACTTTTATGCACTCTCCTGTTCTATTGGATTTAGAGCCAGCAATTGGGAAGACCACTGGAGAACACTGAACTCATTGTCATGTTCATGAGACCAGTTTGAGATGACTTTTGCTTTGTGACATGGTGCAGTATGATTCTGGGATTAGCCATTAGAAGTTGGGTAAATTGTGGCCATGAGGTGCTGCACATGGTCAGCAACAATACTCAAATAAGGTCTGGCATTCAAGCGATAATTGGTTGGTATTAACTACTATCTGTGTGCCTCAAGATTCATCAAACCAAGCTACATCTTCAACTGTCCAGTTTTGCACACTGTGGCCTCAGCTTTCTGTTCTTGGCTGACACAAGAGGAACCTGACGTGGTCTTCTGCTGTTGTAGCCGATGAGCCTCAAGGTTCGATGCGTTGTGCATTCTGAGATGCTTTTCTGCTCACCACAATTGTACAGAGTTGTTATCTGAGTTACTTTAACCTTTATGGCAGCTCAAACTAGTCTGGCCATTCTCCATTGACCTCTCTCATTAATAAGCCGTTTCCATCCACATAACTGATGCGCACTGATGTTTTTTTCTTGACTGCGCCATTCTTAGCAAACTCTAGAGACTGTTGTGCGTAAAAATCCCAGGAGATCAGCACTTAAACCAGCCCGTCTGGCACCAACAATCATGTTACGGTCAAAATCACTGAGGTCATATTTTTTCCCCTGTTCTGATGGTTGATGTGAACATTACCTGAAACTGCTGACCTGTATGTGCATTATTTTATGGATTGCACTGGTGCCTCATGATTGGCTAATTAGATAATTGCACGAATAAGTAGGTGCACAGGTTTTCCTAATAAAGTGCTCAGTGAGAGTAGTTCAGAATGAATACATGTAAATTTAACGTAAAAATATAATACATGCAAATAAGACATTGCCTTTACCTAACAGAGCCCAAAAGACTTATGAAAGCAATATAAAAGCAATAAGGACATCATGTGACATGTAGGGTACCAAAGAACAAACTGATTAATGTGGTGAATGGAGAATATATAATTAACTACACTCGAGTAACTATATTATACAGCCTATGCAGTGTGCGAAAATAAGAAGGAGCAATGGATGCATATTCACTGAGTTCACTTGCATTATGTCATCCATAAATATGGCAGTTCTCTACATACAGCTCACAGCTTTCTGTGCTCAGGAAAGTTCAGTGCTGTTGCAATTATAATTTTCAGCTTCTCTGTCACTTTCAAAAGGAAGGTTTAGCCAGAGAGTAGTATGTACTATATCTTCACCGTTACCATTTAAACATTTTTAGTTTTATCAATTCATGAAAACACTGTTAAATACTGAAAAGGGTGAGCAGAATAGAATTTATAAGAAGAGAAAAAGAGATGTGAGTGAGTCAAAAAAAAAAAAAAGATACAAAGCTGCTGTGAGTTTGAACCTGCCTGAGGTGTGGAAATGAGCAAGAACATTTGTGCGGATAGGTGTAACAGGAACTGTATTCGAGGAGAGGAAAGGTATATCTATAAACAGCACTTAGATAGTTGACATGTCTCAGAGTAAGCTCAGAGCAGTGTGTATATGACAGGATCGTTGTGGGGGTGCATACACGGTAGGTTGCAGCTGTTTGTTCACAGCACCTTCCATTACTCCTCCCTCTGTTCTGCTCTCTCTCTCTCTCTCTCTCTGATTTCATTCGCCCTGACTCTTCTCTCCAATTTTATTTTTATTTTTTTAAATAGCTTCAACAGACCACGTTAGTTAACAAATGCCTCTGTTTCAGCAAAGTAGCACTGCTAAACTCGAAATTAGTTAGATTTATTTATTTTTTTCTGGAGGTGGTAGTCTATCCATTAGCGAGACAGCACTTGGAATAAAAACACACACCCACGCTAACACAAACATGCATGTTACCAGGTGTCCTAACACTCCAAAATCAGGCAGTTACTGTGTAGTAAATCTGCTTTTAACGAAGTAAGATGGCATAAACTAAAGTTCCTGCATTCCCGGGTAGTGTCATTTTAGCTAAATGTAATTAAAGTTAAATAAACATTTTTAGTCACAGCCAAAAGTTTGGGAGCGTTAATTTTAAAAGCATCATGCTGGGTTATCGTGACACATCACAGCCAGTTTGTTGCTAGTTTGAAGCAAAAGCTTAAATGCCTTATTTAAAAAAAAAACTAACTATCATAAAATGGCCCAGGTCAAGGATTGTGTCAGGAATGTTCTGCTTTCTCCAACAGTTTGAGTGATAGAATTCAAGTTTCCTATGTAACAGCTCAAAAATAAAAGCTGTTTTGTATTTTTTTTTAATGTAATTTTATTATAATTTCATACCTTAGATACTGTTGCAATCAAAATTATACAAACCCCATTGTAAATCGTGTTTATTGTCAAAATGTACAGACTTTCAGCTGTTTACAATGAACAAATCAAACAAAAGCAACTGAAATAGTTCAACACAATGAATGCTTTAAGTAGTTTCACCAAATTCAACTGAAAATGCAACTTATATTGACTTCTTTAGTATGCATCTTTAGTACCTAGAAGAGCACCCTTTTGCTGTTATGACCTGCTTCAAACGCATAGCCAGACACCAGTTTCTGGCAGCATTCCTGAGGAATCTTAACCCATTTCTCATGAGCAATGGCCTCCAGTTCAATAATATTCTTGGGTTTGCGTGCTGCAACCGCCTTCTTCAAATCCCACCAGAGATTTTCTATGGGGTTCAAGTCAGGTGACCCTGTAGAATCTTCCAGGATTTCTTCTGCAACCAAGCCTTGGTGAAATTTTGGGTATACTTAGGATGATTGTCCTGTTGGAAGGATTTCCAGATAGATCAGTGAATCCATCTTGCCTTCCACACGCTGCAGGTTTCCAGTGCCAGAGAATGCAAAGCAGTCCCAGAGCATCACCGAGCCACCACCATGCTTGACTGTGGACAGAGCATCCTTTCTTCATTCTCCTTCCTCCAGACATACTGCTGATACATTGTGCAGAAAAGTTCCAGTTTTGTTTCATCACTCCACAGAACAGAATCACAAAACTTCCATAGTTTTTTATATGATTTTGAGTCGTCTTGTGTTTTTGGGTCAGTAGTGGTGTACGTTTTGGAGTTCTGGCATGGAAACCTTCTGCATTTAGTATGTGCCTTACTGTACTTACAGAAACCTCAGTGCCTGTTGCCACTAAGTCTCAATGCAGGTCTTTTGCAGTCACTCGATGGGTTTTCACAACCTGCCTAATCAGAAATCTGGTAGCAGCTGTTGATAGCTATCTTTTTCTGCCCCTAGCCAGTTCAAGTATTTCATGTATTCCAGCTCAAACTCACCTAGTGCAACTAATGAAGCCGTGGGGGTTGAATAATTTTCAATGCAACTGTATATCAATAAGCCTTATTTAGGAAACCATGTTATCTTAGTAGTGTTCACATAGTGGTCCTAGTGGGCCTCAAGTACTGTACAATTTTTGAATGTGTGTGAGTGTAATTTCCCTAATCTTTAACACTTCATAAACTGGATCATTTGAAAAGAGCTTGGGAATACTGGTGCTTTGTATTTGTTGGCAAACCCAAGATGCTGGTCATTAAACATAATTATTCACACCATTTTTGTCACCCAATAATTTAACAATGTTGTGTCTTGCTTCTCATCGATTTGGAAGAGGTGAAAACTATAGTCATGGGGAGATGAAAACAAAATTTGCAAATTGAAACAGGTTCTGATAATTGCTCAGTATACACAGGAGCCAATCAACTTGCTTTTGTTATGATTAATAGACTAATCGTCTCATTCTCATTTTCATTCAAGACAATACTGAATGACAGCTTTTCTAAATTAGTTGACATTTCCTGCATTCAGTGGAGTTCCTCCGATTTTCAATCTGAATGCTTAATTAGATGTTGATGTTTTTTTAACAAGACAGATCATCATAAGCAACTAAAACATGATGAGGCAATACACACAAAAATATGGAGTTCTGAGATCTCCAGGGTTATGATAAGTGCAGCAGTGAAGAACATGCTCAGTCTCGGGTTTGTCACTCAGAGGGAACCCATAAAGGTTCTCTATAGAACCCTACACAGTGGTTCCCTTTCAGTTGAGCCCATTTAGGAAGCAAAGAACTCTTAAGGGTTCAAAAATCCTTTAAGGAAGTCTTTGTTCTAAGAGTACGCTTATGAAATAATGAGTCAGATGTTAGTGGACATATTTGTGAGTCACAAAAGAAAGTGTATTTAAATTTATGAAAGTTTATATGGGTGGTACACAGGGGGTGGGTGTATTTGTCTTTTGCCAAGAGAAAGACTTTAGCCAAAAAACACATCATATCAAACCTATGAGTGAAGAATGTTTAGGTTTCAATGATTTAAATAAATCTGCTTCCTTCCAGGGCCCAGTTTTTCTTAAACACATCCAATATAAAACGATATCCCAACTGTGATAATTCTGAACAGGCTAATTCAGTTCTCTGAGTGCACCTAAGAACTTGATTATTATAGCTGGAGTGAGTTATTGGAGATAACAACATGGTCCCATTTTGCCTCCATTGGCAGATATATATCAAGACTCAATCATGATCAGCAAGTCGGTGTTTGACTAATGGAAATGTTCCTATTTCTCTTGGACAAAATGTGGTAAGACATGCACAGTTTAATTTAATGTGTCTTTGGGAAACTAAATCAGAGTCAGGAAAATCATAATGCTTGTGTAAGATTTAGCTATTTATTCATGCTCTATTTGCTATTTCAAATTCGCACTTTAATATATTTCTGCCTATGTTTTGGTTTATTTATGCGTGTCTCAAAACATGCGCCCAATTGATTCATGTAGTTATAGTTCAGTCTCCGTTTTGAATAGTGCCATAATAAAAGCATTTAAAATATGTGCATCAATCCTACAATTACTCTGTGGAATGCAAAGGCAACATATCACAATGCTAAAAATAAATCTGTAGACATAACTCCATAGCTGAGACTTCAATCCAGGCTCTAAGCTATTTTTTAAACTAATATATA
>JAOUWY010000071.1:32173733-32186273 GCA_025728095.1 Prietella phreatophila
CTACAATGTAAAGTAGTGAGTGTACAGCTTGTGTAACAGTGTAAATTTGCTGTCCCCTCAAAATAACTCAACACATAACAATTAATGTCTAAACCGCTGGCAACAAAAGTGAGTACACCCCTAAGTGACAATGTATATAAAATGTATAAAGTTTTGGTTATCTTTCAAGTTATTTGTAAGCACATTTTACAAAAATGAAAGTAAATGTTTGTGGGGTTTTTTTTGCTCAATGTTAAAGAAAGTAGAGCTCACCTCAAAGGGCCTCTCATCTGTGTGTGTGCGCATGTGCACGGCGAAGGTGGAGGCGTAGGCAAACTCCTTGGTGCAGAAATCGCATGTGAAGCGGCGTGGGGTGTTCCTCTTGGACAGCGGTGCACGACAGTGCGCCACCACGTGCTGTGCCAGGGATGAGCTGGAAGCGAATCGTTTCCTGCAGGGTGTGAGAGGGCAGCGTAGCGGCGTCTGGCCTGTGTGCGAGAGCCGGTGCAGTTCCAGACCGTCCTGGGTCACACAGCGGTGGCCACACATATCGCACTCAAGCTGACCCCCGACTCGGCCACGCCCATGACCTGGATAACGGCGCCGCTGAGTAATTTTTCCTGTGCAGCGCTGAACGTGCACGTCTAATACGGCCTGGTTCAGGAACTGAGAGCCACACTGAGCACACACCACAGGCTCCTTATCTAGAGAGAGGATTACACCAGAGGTTAAAACACACATACACACCACAGATCTCTTGCCTAGGGGGAGAGAAAGAGATAGAGGAACAGGGAAGAGAGAGAGAGTCACTTATCTACAAAGGCAAAAAGGAAAATCTCAGACAAACACACATATACTTTAGGTTCCTTATCTAGGAAAAAGAAGAGGAAAGGTGGAGAGTTGCAAAAGCATAACATAAACATACACCTTATGTCTCTTATCTGGAGAAAAAGAGAGACTGGTATAAAAAAAAAATAACACACTGCTCTCAGCTTTATCTAAAGACATGAGGAACAAAATACAAAGATAAATAGAACTTTAGGAACTCAATGACGGATCAAATGCTGCTGTTAGATGCAGCTGTGCTATCGGAGTATGACCTTTACGTTCTTCAAACACACACGCTTACAGAAATGAACTGCCATCTTCTCATTCTGTCTCTCACACACAAACACACACTCACCCCAGTAACTCGTATTAGCCTGATGAGAAAGTGACTGATCAGCAGCTGAGCTTATCAATACAGCAGCTAATCAATGTGACCTCTGACCCAATTTATCCCTCTCTGTCTGAGTCCCAATCAATAAGAGAAAATTCATCAAAGGGGAACCGTGAATGTATGAGAAAGGGAGACAAGTCAAACAGCAGAATTATATGTGAATATGTGAGCGCATAAGCTCCTTTACGCCATCATAGCCTAAAACTGTGAAAGAACTGCTTGGTTGGTGGTCTTGTTTGAGATTGTTTAACACGGCATGCTTAATGGTAGTCAGTTTGCTGCCTTTCAAGAAACCAAAATCTCAGAATGTCAACATCACCGCAACGAGTGTAAAAAAAGTCACCAAGAGAAACAACATGGCGTCGTAGGACTATAATGAACGCACCGTAATCGTATAATCTGACTTTACAGGAACATAACTGATAACTTAATAATTGTGTGTTTGTTTAAATTAGGCACTGATCAGATTCTGCATTGTGTATATGCACTATATTGCCAAAAGTTTGTGGACAACTCATATGTGCTTGTTGAACACCCCACTCTAGATTTACTGCCCCTTACTACTACTTTTATAATAACCTCAAAGGCTTTCCACTAGATTTTGGAGCGTAACTGTGGGGATTTTCTCATTCAGCCCCAAGAGCATTAGTATGGTTGGACATCGATGTCGGGTGAGGAGGTCTGGTGAGCAGTCAGGATTCCAACTAATCCCAAAGGGGTTCAGTGGAATTGATGTCAGGACTCTGTGCAGATCACTCGAGTTCTTCCACCCCTACCTTGGCATACCATGTCTTCCTGTAGTTCACTTTGTACACAGTAACACTGTCATGCTTGGAACAGGATTTGGGCCTCTTAGTTCCAGTGAAAGGAAATTGTAAATCTACAGCGCACAACGACATCCTACACAATTGTGTTGGCCACAAACGTTTGTCCATACAGTGTATTTATACAAGGAAAACACATTGATTGTGAGGAGTAAACTCAACGGTGGCCTCTGACCTTGGTGCATGAGAGTGTGCAGGTCGAGCTCTTTCCGTCGCTTAAATGCTTGTCCACACACACTGCATGGGAAAGGGTGACTAGTGTGCAGCAGCCTGCAGCAGGAACAAATAAATAAATCAAAGCAATCATTCAAATTAGTTCATCATAATAATGCGTAATCTTTCAAAATCAACGTCTTATAACACTTTAACACTCTTTTAAAGTTTTCAATACTTTTTTCCTGCGTCATTCCACTTTATTACACATAACTTTATTTATGGACTGTAATGGTGTGCATTCTTTATATGTGTGGATTTCTTGAGTTAATACTGATGTCTGGTGAAAATGACGTGAATAGCCTCATTGGAAATATATTTACTGAAAAAAAATGTTGCCGCATTCAATACATATTTCTCTCCATTGTATGATTAGTTGAAAGGAACACAGTCTGTGTATACACTGAGGTGTCAGTGTATACGAGCTGTGCCTCACATATACATCATTCAAATCACACCAGGTCAGCGGTGGTCCTATGATACTCCCGGTCCACTAATGGATTCATGGACAGGGTTGAGGCGGGGGCTGGGTGGGGGTGTGGGGATTGGACATAATTTGTGTATGGTATGTGTACCTGGAAAAAACTATTAGAATGTATTAGAAAATGGCTACATCAATCCACCAAACTAAACAACCTGTGAGTCCTTAACCTTCTCTGAAACCCAAGATGGAATATGCAAAGAAATATATATGTATATGGACAATGAACACTGGCTGGCTACAGATCAAAATATATGGCCTTGAGTAGTAGCAGGAGCACAGGGTTGAGTTATATAAAAATGTATCAATTTTTTATTTTACTGATTGATTTTCTCTTTGTATATTTCCATTTATATTAGAATCTTAAGTAAACATTTTTCAGCTAAAATGCTACATGAAGCTTGCTGTTATTATTAACAAGTTGATTGATATGCAGCGAGAAACTCAAGCATCTTCACCAGCAACAGACCCTGGCCTCATGTTGAACAGTTGGAAAAAGACTGTGTGGGTTGGATGCAATTGCTGGATCGCTGAAAAGATAATGCTTCCCAAAAATAAAATAGGCAAAAACAGTGGCAAAAATAAAAACAGTAAACATTTTTGGACAAGAAATGTGAAATGCTTACAGTAACACAATCTCATCATCAGGCAATTCCTTAGATCATTTCAGGATCTGACTCATATGATGATGCATTAGTCAGTCCAAATTCTACAGACTAACTTTTTGCTTTTTAAAAGGTCGTAAAATTCAGCCGGAACTAAGCTCTTCGGCAGCGCTACAGCTCTGTCCTTTAGCTCGGTTTGTGCCTCGAAGCTCAGTTTAGCAGCTTGCGTCTACAAAATATACTGCAAACCAAAATACATCTGTGCCTGTTCGGTTTAGATCCACCAACTGGGTCGAGTCTGGATCGAACCGCTTTCTCACTGCAACCAAACACATTATCTTCTGACTCTGCATATGTGAAATCATCCTAAAAAAAAACTTTACAACAGTATGTATGTGATAACTATCATTATATAAGCTGGTCTCAGCCATTAAAACTCTATTTAGAATATAATTATAAATAGATTAAATTGTTTCATGAGTGCCTAAAAAAAGGTGCTTTTTATAACCCAGAAAGGTTTTTAGTATGCTGAGCGCACGGCCGCTTTCCCCATTAATGCCTAACCTCTGTAAACTGAACCGTGGTTGTCAGATCGGAGTCGATTCGAGGGTTTAAATTCCCTTCTCACTGGATTTATAATCTGAAAAAGGACCTCTGGAGACCGGACTGCCACAGGCTGATTAATATCTCAAAGACACAGCTTGATGAGGTCATGCCTTGTAATGAGGTGGGTCAAGGGTGAAGCTTCATTCACTTCCTGCTCAAATCTCATTTTCTGTCTGCACACCAATGTGCTGTACGTGTTCGACACGAGTGCGGCTCTCATATGTCATCTGACCAGAACATGGACCATGGCATATCTAAGAGTAGCGAGACTGTAAGAAAAAAAAACCCATGATATGCTAATCATACAACCCAATATAACTTTTTCTGTCATATTAACTCATTTTAAGTGCATGGTTTCAAACAGAATGCTATTAACTAGCATAATACTGCAGCAGCAGGGGAAGTATTAAACTATTTAGTCAACGACAGCGCTAGGATAAGTCTTAAAAGTCTGACTTTTTCAGAGAAACATTCTCTTTCAGAAAAAAAGCACTGCACTGGAAATGTACCCACTTCAGTGAGTGTGAATATTATACGAATGCCTATAAAGCATTCACACTTCTCTACTCTACTATCCTTTCCTGCACACACTCAAGTTTGTTAAAGAATCGTCGACAGGAAGTAAAAATGCTCTTGCTACTTCCTGTGAAACCTTTCAATGACATTCACCTGTGCATCTGCAGTTGTGAGTCCAGCTTGAAGCTGGCTGGGCAGTCGGGACAGGTGAGCAGACGGGTGTCTCCAGGAGGACGTCCTCTGCCTTTGCTTCGCCCATGGACTCTCCTCTCTGTGCCGTTCTCGTGGGTCAGCATGTGGCGTTTGAGCGAGGCAGGCTGAGAGAAGGTCTTGGTGCAGACGGGGCAGGTGAAGCAGCGTGGTGGACCGTGGCACAGGCTGTGGCGCAGCAGACCAGCGGGAGTCGGGAAACTCTTGTTGCACACGTTGCAGTTGAACAGCTTCTCGCCCGTGTGCTGGAAGACATGCTCGCGCAGGAGGCTGCGACGCGTGAAGCCCTGCCCGCAGTGCGGGCACTCGTGCGGAAGCGGCGTGCGTGACCAATCACGGCTCAGCTTGGCTGTGGCTTCGAGTGTGACGTCGGCCAGCATCGTTTCAGTCAAGCTTTCTGAGGGATGGTGGGGAGATGAACATTTTCACCAGTGTTCTTATCATTTATCAAAATTATTTGATAAACAGAGCGACAAAAGCATCCCTGGTTACAATTATGTAGACTGGTGTTTTGATCAAATTATCTAGCGTATCAAAAAAGGCGGATATTTCCTTTTAAAAATAGGTTCTCGCTTTAATTCTGTTTGAAAAATGAAAAGTTTACGATGTCATAAAATAGGTTCAACAGCTTGGGACCAACTGCATGCAAGATTAGAGGATCGTGTCCAAGATTTTTTAGCCACAGAGCCTGCATGATAAAGTAACATGAAATCTTACTTGTGTGTCTACCTGTGACAAACACAAACAAGTTAACCATCCTACTAGTTATTTAGGATTACTGGAGAACATCTGGGCATGTCCAAATTGCATATTTATACCTATCCATTGATCCTGGCATTGTTAATGAGGGTAAATAAACAACACATAGTCTCAGATTTTTGTGCCATTTTAGTCCTGGAGGCATTTCTAACATCAAAGGACAGGGACACAAGGAATTAGAGGACATCTTATCCTATTCAAAAAGGAAGATGCAAACTAACTAAGACTCAAACTAAACATTTTTCCACTGTTGATATCTTAACACAATACTGTTTGACTATTAGTGATTATTAAGGAACATCTCTGAACCCTAATATATCAAATGCCACGGTGCTATAAATGAAAGCATGCATGCTATTGCACTCGTGCGTAATTAACATATGCTTCTTGCACACTGTTGCTTCCTGTCGTCCTTCCCTAATGAATAACACACAGTACTGACTCAACTGCTATTATGTGTTGTTCTTATTATCATCACGACCATTACTGTTTTCAGTATACAACCTTTATTGATTAATAAACTGCTTACAATAAAGTGCTTATACCCGTGGCTCCTTCCGTAAATGTTTCATAAATATCTGTTTATTATTAGGCGTGGATTATGTGGAGAATCTGAGATGCAATTAAAACGAGCGCATTAATACAAACGTATGCGTTGCCTTGCAGCTGACACTAATGCCAGAGCCGTGCTGTACAGAAAATGAATCCGAATTCCTAGACAGCAAATACACTGGCCACTAATGGACCAAGATTTTGAATGGGATTCAATATATAATATAGTTTTCAGAGCTCTACAACATCTTTGTAAAATGCAGCTGTGAGATTCTGACACTCTGACTTGGACGGATGTACAGAAATAAATGTAAGCAGCCACTTACCTGGTCGTCGAAGCAGGAGGGCAGGGGATGCTGGAGGGTGTTTGGCCAGAGGGATGAATGTGGCGTTCAGTCTAGCAGGAGAGGGTACGTCCTTGCGATGTTCTCTTCGATGGTACAGAAATTGAGTGGTGCTCATGAACTCCTGACCACACTCCGTGCAACTGTGCAGTGCCTCCGCTAGGCCGTGCTCACTACTGCGGTGCTTTGCTAACTTGTACTCTGCATTAAAAGAGCACCCACACTGGCTACACAGGAAATTCGGGCATGTGGAAAGCCCTGAAGATGCTTCCTTAGCCGTCTGTCCAATATCCACATTGCTAGTCTCTGTTTCCACTTGTCTCTCTTCAATGACTTTTTCATTTGTGGCCTCAACTCTGCCTTCAACTCCTCCTCTTCCATGTTGACAATCTCTGCAACTTCTGTCTCCTCTATTTGTTCTCTTTCAATTGCCTGAGGCACAGGTTCACATCCATTTGATTGGATGACCTCACTTCTAATCACAGGATCGAGCTCCACCTCCACCTGAGGGATGGGCACAGTGTCGGGTACTATCTGCTCCAGGCTGGTAATCTCCATCAGACTCTGGCCCTCTCCGGCAGTGGCAAGCAGGAGCAGACCCTCACCTGGAGCCTCCAGCAGGGTGGTGGAGAGCTGGGGCACTTCCACCTCTTTCTGCTCCTCTTCTTGTATTTGACTGCGGTGTTGTTTGCGGTGGTAGAGGAACAGCGTGGTGTTGAGGAAGCCCTCGCCGCACACGTTGCACCGGTGGATGGCCTCCTTCAGGTTGTGCGCCGTCTTCCGATGAGTCACCAGCTCTGAAGCCAAGCTGAAGCAGCGGCCGCACTCCACACACAGCAGGCTAGAGGGAGGCTTGGCCTTCTTCTGGCCTCTCCGTCTCACTTGTGGGCTTGGCTCCTGCACAGGTTCAGTGCACTCAGGTTGCTGAGGTTCAGGTTCCTCAGAGGACTCAGGGGGATCACTGCTGCACATTAAATTCAGTTGTGGAACATCTTCAGTATTGATATCTATTAATTCTTCACTGGAGTTCACTGGAGTAAAAGTCTCCACACTTGATTCATGTTTGGCTCCTCCATCCAACTCAACTGGCTGATCATTATACGACACTTTGCTTGCATGTGTCTGGCTGAGGGGTTGTGGCAATGAGGTGGCAGCCACGTCCCCAGGTCCAGGTCCAGGTCCTGGTCCAGTCTCCAGGCCACAGCCGAGCTTTCGGTGCTGCTGCCACAACAAGAGTGCGTCAAATAGGAGCTCACAGTCAGCGCACTGGTAGAGGACACGTGGTACATCTGAGGAGGGTACAGGTTTTCTCTCATTTTGAACCTCAGGAACATACACTGATTGACCTTCCAACTGAAGGAGAGAGACAAAAGAAAAAAGTGAAGGGAGAGTTCAGTGTCAAGTCTCGATTGAGAAGTTTCCACGGAATCTTGAACAAGCTTTTCTAATCGTTATTGCATTCGAATTAAACAATTTAAAATTTAGTTTGTACTTGCAAAACACAACGCAATCTACATAGAGGCCACTGGAAGCTTGCTAATGCACGCCAGCGTCGAATCACTATTTTGTGTCGATCAGAAATTATTGCAGCGCACAATCATCTTGGGTATGTATACACACTTTACTTTCAACACATTCTAAAAGCCAATCTCAATTACCTTTTAAGAAAGAAGCAAACCTCAAAAGACCGTTCCCTCATGCCACTTTCTAATCGCGAAGCTTCCAGAGCATAAACACACTCACAGCCTTTTTCTCGTGTCACATTCAATACCATTATTAACTGCAGAGTCTTTAGGAAGGACCCAGCAGGGGGGTTGTATTACAGTAATCCTATGGAACAGTCTGCGACATCCTCTTTATCTGACGAGGCGAAAGCCGTCTGCCAGCTGTGTGCTGTGCCAGCATTTAAAAATAGTCTCAGCATTCATAGACTATTGCTACTGATGGCATGGTATTTAGATCCGAGCACAAAAGATTTGGGCCTTTCAAAGTCTACTGAAACAGGTAAGATAGGAGTAAATAGAAAGCACATAAAAGATCTTTTGCCAAGACAAGTGAAGAAGTCATTAAAAAATTTGCCTGGCAACTAATAGGGCTCTTACTTATAAAACCTTCAATAATTTTTCTCTGTTTGTGCACCACCAACAGAGTAATTCATTAAATAATTCAAAGCATTGCTTATTTTAAATGTTAAAGGGTATGACGTACCAGATACGTACCAACTTTAGGCACAAAAGAAGTCTGAATAGTGACGGGCAAGAGTCAGCATCCAATCAGAGCAGAGAGAGAGCGTAAAAAATGCTAAGTTTTCAGAGATACAGGAGATTTTAGACCAATATAATCAAGAGAAAAAATGGATTCAGGTGTGATGGAGCTTTTTTCTTGCTAAGTTTTAAGGCATGTATTGGTTCTCTAATTTGGTGGTGAGCTAGTGAATGATAGTCACCTGATTTTTCCTCACTGAGCAGTTTAAATTACATATCGTTACATATGTTGAAGCTGTTTTAGCTAAAGCGATAATGATAGCCAACTAATTTATTAGGCAACTATTTGTGTTTCTGTGAATTTTTGTATCAATACTCTCAGAACAATTCTGCATAATGAGTGCACACCATAATGAGGGCAGATTATTTACATATGAAAATATTAAATATCCAATAACTAAAGTAAACAAGCAGCAAATTCATACTTACTTACAAAAAAAGAATGAATGACTAAGACAGGCATGGCTATACCTGCTCTGTTAGAGGCCTTTATATATTATACAGAGAGTGTGTTTTGTATTTCGTTGATATTGAGGGATTTATGAGTCTCTATGAGTCACATACAGCTATCCTTCTGAGCCATTTTAATGAGAAAAAAAACATATGTCCCACCGCATAAGGTTATCTAAACTCATCTCTAGGGCAGGCGATGCACTTGTGCAAGTTGCTCGTTTAGAAAACAATAAATCACAATTTTACAGCAAATACGCCAATATTAGTACACAAAGGGAAATTCTCAAGTGTGTAATTTTCTTGCTATAATTAAGAGGGAAATTAGGAAGTATATGCAACCCTGAATTACACTTCAATTTACATCTCAAATATATTTTTGGCTTAAAAGCAACACTTCCAATGTAGAGCCTATTTCAGATAATTACAGCTGTGCATTCAATAACCATTTGGGGGAAAAAAATCTGATTCAACTAAATAGAGGCATTCACTGGCATAGTATGTAATTACCTTGGGTAATAACGGTGCCTAAAGCTATATGGGATTGTAGCAATAGGGTTGAAATTAACAAAGATACAACAAAAAGGATCTTTTAACTTTTCAAGGACACACTGGTTGATGACATTAATTTAATTTAATAATGTTGTGCATAATAAATTCCATGTACAATGCACAATTAGAGTTTCAACTGAGTAAAACGAATATCACACTTGATTAATGGAAGAGATAAAACAAAGAACATTGTTGCTATTATACAGTACGTTTACATGGACAACAATGTTCTGATATTAACCAGATTAAAACAATATTTTGATTAAGAAACTACCATGAAAGTACCATGTAATGTGGAGTATTTCTGTTTTAGCCACCTAATCACACTATTAACGTAATGTGGGAGTTTTCACCGCATTCGGCGACAGGACACATACACACATGGCAGTACTCTACTGTTTGACGGCAAATATGAGAGCATCTGCAACCATGTAATTACATACTATATAGTAGGACAAATACATGTACTTCAGCTACTATATAGTATGCATGTACGTGGTTTGGGATGCAGCCCACGGCTTCAAGCGGTCGTCTATTTGCACGTATAGCATGACAAATAATTAACTGCACATGAAGCTTTCGTAAAATTAAAATAAAAAATGAAACACCCAAAACTGTATACGGTTACATAACGAAGATGAACTGTATGTTGATATGCGAAATTCTGGAGGGACATCCGATGGAGTGGCGTGGGGACGTAATGACGTGTGCAATTAATAGATCTATGTCCTATAGCATGTAAAACAAGAACATGAAAGGAGTAGTCTAGCACCAAACTGTGTCAGTGAAATAGGGGTCAGATGTCATGCACGATGTCCCTAGGGGTCGGTGAGTACTACTAATGACCATGATCTTAATACATGATCAACAATCTGATGTATGAAGTGGCCAGCAATTCAATACTATACCGTGTAGAGCTGTGCAAATGCAACAAAATAATAGTATTTGTAATAACAAGTACCTTTAGTTGTTCACAGACTGAATGAGCTGTGTGTACAGTATACACCTGTGTGTGTGTATGTGTGTGTGTGTGTGTGAGAGAGAGAGAGTGAGAGAGGAGGTAGACCTGTGGTAGACCAGCAGAGATGGCAGCAGCCTCTATAGCAGTGCCAACAGACAGAGGTTGTGTGTTCTCAGCAGTGCAGGTCAGCTGGTGTGTCAGCACTTCCTCGAGTGTGGGAAACTCCTGGTAGCATGGGAAACACATGTATACCGACGAGCTCTCCATGTCTGCATCAGAGAAACACACAAGCAGAGCAAACAATGTTTACAAAAAATTAAATCAAACTTCTAGATTAAGGGCACAGAGCACTGAGCACAGTGGGTGACATCTCTACTTAGTAAAAAAAAAATAATGCACAGCCAAAACTTACAAGGCATGGGAGCGGGACCCTAATCCATGTGTTAGTAAAGCTTAGGAACTAGATCATTAAGTCGTGGGAATGAAATCATTAAATCAGGGACACAAGTTAGTAAGGCTTAGGAATGAGATCATTAAGTCGTGGCATTACATTTTTTTTTTTTAAAGAAGTTTGCTTTCATATTTTTAAAAAATGATTTGAATAACAGAGGCAAAGAGTATGGAATGTCCTATGCAAGAAAATGCCATTTATTGTGTCTAGTTATTAAAACTTAGGTTCTGCTTCATTACTCCTGTCTGCCAGAGATGTTGCTAGAGTGGTGGATGATCGCAGCGCCAGCAAGATAGGTCAAGAAAATAAATACCAACGTGAGCTGAGTGGAGCTGATATAAGCCAATGCTGCTCAGCGCTCCACCTTTGACATCGTCTTAGATTTTTCATCACATCGTCAAGTTCAGCTTTCTCAGAGCAGCGAAAATTCATCCTCCCAAGCTGTGACAATACGTTTGGCACTACACTATTTGGACTGTGGTAATAACTTGCTTGTTTTCCGGATTGCTCACCACTGGAAAGTACGGGCATTTTCCTTAGCAACGCGGCTACACACTGTCAAGCTAAGAGCCGCTTGCCATGGCAAGTTTTTCCTTTGGGATTTTCTCAAAGGACTCCTGGGTCTTGGTAACGCTGTGCAATGGATATACTCTGCAGATCCAACACCGACCCTGTTGTGGTAGACCCGGTTCTTTCAGCAGGTCTCTCTCAAGAAATTCATTCCTTGTTAGATAAGAGGGCAGTAGAGGTGGTTCACTCCCTGGTTCAGAGGGACAGTTTCTAGTCCATATATTTTCTGATTCCAAAGCGGGATGGAGGTTTTCGTCCAATCTTAGATTTGAGTAGACTCAACAAGTTCTTAAAGAAGCTCCCCTTCCACATGTTGCGCACGACTGACATTGTTCAGTTGCTGACAGAGGGAGATTGATTCACAAATGTCGACCTGACGGTTGGCAGTTGTTCTGTGACATTTTGTGTGCAGGTCCAAACTCCCACCCAGACTTCCTAGCCTGCCTTGCTCCGCCTCTGGGATGACCTCAATGATTGGCAGCCATTCTTAAAGAGGAAGACGGAGTGATAATGTGTGGGATGGTGGAGGTATTGTGGGCTTTGTTGTTAGGATATTGCTTGATTTGTGTGCATTCCCTTGTCGCTAAATTCTGTATTTTGACTGCTGTTCTAATTTCGACTTTGGCCTGGTTTTGACTTTGAGTTTGGTTATCCTAGATCTGTTTTGTATATTCTCTTCAGTTTGTATATATAGGAAATTATATTTAATTTGTATTTTCTTTTCTTTCCTTTTAGGTAAGCTAGCTTTTTTTGGCCTTGGCACACCCTGAAGATGCGAATGTTTTGGTTAATTTGTATAGTTAATAATTGTATAGTTGTTTTATATATATATATATATATATATATATAAAACAACTATACAATTATTAACCCCTCGAGTGTTACGAGGTATATGAAGACTGTCCTGTCACCCCTGTGGTCCTAGGGGTTCCGGATTCTAGACAATTGGTAAATGGTAAATGTGCACTTATATAGCGCTTTTAT
>JAOUWY010000071.1:32203940-32214107 GCA_025728095.1 Prietella phreatophila
ATATAGAGAGAGAGAGAGAGAGAGAGAGAGAGAGAGAGAGAGAGAGAGAGAGAGAGAGAGAGAGAGAGGTTTTTCCTGACTTTCTACTTTGTGGTATGTATTCAACACTTGAAATGAACACTGCCTGCCTAAAACCAGATTTACAAGCAGCCCTTGGGAAGTAGTAGCTCAGTGGTTAAGACACTGGCTTCTGATAGAAAGACGGTTATGAGATCAAATCCCAGCACCTCCAAGCTGCCACTGCTGGGCCCTTGAGCAAGGATCTACCCGCTCAGTTGTAAAATAAGATGAATGCGAGTCCCTGCGTCTAGATAAGGGCGTCTGCCAAATGCAGTAAATGTCAAATGTTAACCATTAACGGGGACATTTTAATAATATATTGATTTTTATTTCCGTCAAACAGCTACCACAGTGGGAAACTTCACAAAAACACCAGACATGTTATTTGAATCTTTTACCATGCCGTTCAGCTGATACTTGCTATTAAACTCAGCAAGAGCACAGGGAGTATGGGGAACCCTTCTGCCAGATGACATTTCATTTATTTTTATCTTTATAATCATGTAGACTGGGGTCATACTATAAATAACATTTTGTGCATGATGGGATCCTTGGGACGACACAAGGAAATATCTACAGAGACCCCCCGAAACCAGCTCACCTTTTTTTTTTTTTTTTTTAAAGCAGTGAAAATAATATTCTTGCAAACCCAGTACCCCTTAAGCATAATTTTTTTTTTTTTTTTGTTAATTCACAATTGAAAATTAATGGATGACGAATGAGCATTCAGTGTGCAAATTCAAACAAAAGAAGAGGTGATGTAGCATGTTATTGAAGTCCAAGGCCATGCTGGGGACTTACTTTGACGTAGATGATAGGTATGGTGGTCTTGGCCTTGTTGAAGTGACGTGCAACTCTGTACACGGTCTCTGGCACATAATCCAGCACCAGATTCAAATACACTTCATCTTTCTACAGAGGAAAGATAAAAAAAAAAGTCAAAATCAGCACTGCATTAACGGTAGCTTGTTAACAGATTATTGTAATGTTGCGTTACAAAAGGAAAGCATTAAGTCACCTCTCACCTCCAACAACATAGAAAGTACAGTATATCAAGTTGAATTGTAACCATGGAAGCAAATTAAGATAAAAATGAACTGCAATTTGAAAATTCAATAAAAATTTTCAAAATGAAACTTTATTCAGCCCGGTAGCTGGACTCTCACGAACTGAGAAAGAGAGCAGGTGGACTTAAAGCATCTTCAGAAAGCTTAAATACCTTCTCTCCACTGGAATAGAAGAAGTAGCGTAGCCTAACAATGTTGCAGTGGTCCAGCTTGCGCATAATCTGTAGTTCTCGGTTCTGTAGAGAGGGAAAGAGGCAGAAGACGCCCATGTTTTACTGAAGAGGAGGTTCAAAATAAAAATGGAGCAGTATTGACTGAAAACATCGCCAAACTAGACAATTTTAAATATATGCACGTTTCTAATAAGTCATTCTTTATGAATAAAATGTCTAAGAAGAAACGTTTCCTTAACATTGCATGGGATTTTAGATTATTTTAATTGAGCGAATCGAACATCCAGTACTCAAACATTCATTTTTAACCCAATAGGACTGCTTGAGCTTTTAAAATGTTATTCAAGACCAGCAACGATACAAGAAAACATCTCATACTGCCTTAAATATAATGACCATCAGGAATGCACCAATCTGATTTTGACTATTTTGAGACGAGAGCTCAAAATAGAGCAGACACTGGCATCACATATTGACCGTCACCATGTAGTAAGCCATGTGGACTTACATTTCATCATTAAGTCATTTTGTCACACATGTGAGGGTCTTTATCAGTTCTACTGAATAGTGGGATTAAGACATAACCAAACTTAAAAAAAGAAAAGTTGAAACCAACACTGGATACCAATACACAGTACTGGATCAGTACATCCCTAATATCCCATGGACATCTAAAAAGACGGTATTAGAAATAAATATCTTTATTATTCAGAATCATACATTTGGTCTATATATGTGGAATATATTTGGTCATAGAAATCAGCATCAACTGAGAGACAGTGGAACTCGTGTAACCCAACTTCAATACGGTACCATAAAATTACTCCTAAAGAACCATCATAACCAACCCTGAAGTGCAGTCCATCATTAGACAACATAATACTAGTTTTGAAATTATCCCTAACACTGCCTAATACTGTCTGTAGTTGTTTATGATGATGATGTAAGTATTGTATTTATTAAAATATACACTGATCAGCCACAACGTTAAAGCCACATGCCTAATATTGTGTACAGCTCTGATCAGTCAAGGTACGGACTCCACAAGACCTCTGACGGTGTGCTGTAGTATCTGGCACCAAAACGTTAGCAGCAGATCCTTCAAGTTGTGATGTAGGGATCCTTCAAGTTCTGATGTGGGGCCTCCATGGGTCGGACTTGTTTGTCCAGCACGTTCCACAGATGCTCAATCAAATTCAAATTTGGGGAATTTGGAGGCCGAGTAAACACCTTGAACTCTGTTCCTTAAATCATTCCTGAATAATTTTTGCAGTGTGTCAGGGTGCATTATCCTGCTGAAAGAGACCAGTGCTATTAGAGAATACCGTTACCATGAAGAAGTGTACTTGGTCTGCAGCAGTGTGGTACATGTCAAAGTAACATCCACATGAATGCCAGGACCCAAAGTTTCCCAGCAGAACATTGCCCAGAGCATCCCACTTCCTTCACCAGCTTGTCTTCTTCCCATAGTGCATCCTGGTGCCATCTCTTCCCCAGGTACATAACTCATACACACCTGGCCGTCCACATGATGTAAAAGAAAACGTTATTCGTCAGACCAGGCCACCTGCTTCCATTGCTCCATGCTCGAGTTCTGATGTTCACGTGCCCATTGTAGGTACTTTTGGCTATGGACAGGAGTCAGCAAGGGCACTCTGACAATTCTGCGGCTACACTGCCCCTTACACAGCAAGCTGCAACGTGTGTTCTGACACCTTTCTATCATAATCAGCATTAACTTCTTCATAGGTTTGTACTACAATAGTTCTTCTGTGGGATCGGACCGGACGGGCTAACCTTCACTCCCCATATTCATAATTGAGCCTTGGGCACCCATTGCCTTGTCACCGGTTGTCCTTCCTTTGAACGCTTTTGGTAAGTACTAACCACTGCATACCAGGAACACCGAGACAAACCTGTTTTGGAGATGCTCTGACCCAGACATCACAATTTGGCCCATGTCAAAGTCGCTCAGATCCTTACGCTTGCCCATTTTTCCTGCTTCCAACACATCAACTTCGAGAGTTAACTGATTATCTTGTTACACCCACACCTCCCAAGAGGTGGGATATATTAGACAGCAGATGAACGATGTTATTTACGTCACCTCTCAGTGGTTTAAACATTATGGCTGATCGATGTATTTCGACGGTCTGTGAAAATCCGCCAGACGTAGTTCAGCTAAATTCCAGTAAACACTAATTTTCAGATCTCCAGTTTGGATGAGTCTGTGCCCATCATGGATTTCTTGGCTGACCAGAGTGAAACCTGGTGTCTTCTGCAGTTGTAACCCATCCACCTTGATGTTTTGTGCATGCTGAGATTTGTTTCTTCTCATCACGGTTGTAAAGAGTAATTATACGAATTACCATATCCTTCCGGGCAGCATGAACCAATCTGGACATTTTAGTCTAACCTCTCCGATCAACAAGGTGTTTCCACCCACAAAACAGTCACTCTATTTTTTTAACCATTCTGTGTAAAACTATAGAGACTGTTGTTTGTCAAAATCTCAGGAGATCAGCAGTTTCTGAAATACTCAAACCAACCTATCTGGTATTAACAACCATGCCACCATCAAAGTCACAGAGATCAGACTTTTTCTTCATCCTGATGTTTGATGTGAACATCACCTGAAGCTCTTGACCTGTAGCTGCATGATTGTATACATTGCGCTGATACATCTGCCTAATAAAGTGGACAGCAAGTGAATATTTTATTTAGCTTACTTTATAACCCTGCCTTGGATTTCTGCCTACAAAGCATTGGTAGTTAAGTACAAGTTTAAAACATTTTAAAAATGTTTACATGACCTAATAAATTAGAACAGGAAATTTAGTCAACAAAACTGAACTGATGATTGATGTGGATGGTTAGAAAAGCGATAACTGACATTTCCCCATTGGAAACCTTTCCGTTCGTAGATTACGTTACAAACACAGGAATTGGCATGAAAGTTGCAAAAGGTTATAACTTGACTTCCAGCTGAGAGTACTGCAAAAGAAAAACAGCTCATTTCAGGAAAACCTGTAACTCCTTGAACTATTTACAGTAGAAAACACAGGAGTGAATGTCCCTCTTTCAGACGATATGCATCTTGATACGTAGTATATGATGACACAATACAAAAACGACGTAGTTATACAGTAAGAGATTTTAATTTAGACTAGACTTAAACCAGTCTTTCTCATCAGGGAGTGTACATCAATCTTCGATTAAAAGATCCCCTTTTAACCATTTTTATATAGGCTACACAGCTGTATTTGTGACAGGTAAAAGCTTTTCTGGTTCAAATTGGTTTTACTTTACATGCCTAACAGAAAAGTTTAAATTGTAAACATATGAAGGGTTTTCCCAGGCCACCGCACACACACTCTCCACATGATTATTCTTACCTTAAACCGCTTGTCCTGCAGCACCTTCTTGATTGCCACCATCTCCTGGCTGTCGCTGAGTCGGGCCTGATACACCACTCCAAATGAGCCATTACCGATCACTTTAATGTCCGTGTAGGACACTTCCTGGGGGCGATCTGGACCTTGTCCAGGTGTGGCTACCACTGTGGTCACCTTCCCACTGTCCCCTAAAGCACGTAACGGAATATAAAAACAGAGTTATTCTCTAAAGCAAGGACAACGGACTTGTTCACTGCAGTGATAGATAAGATCCGTCACAGTGAGGTAGTGGCCGTGGTTTTGAACTAGGGCTGCACGATTATGGCCAAAATGATAATCACGATTATTCATTGATTTGTACCCAAAATATAGGATAAGTAAAAATAAAAATGCCATCAACCAAATGAAAATATTCATCAAATATATTAATATGCATCTAAATGAAAACAATTCAGCCCTAAGCAGAAAAGGCAACAAATAACAGTGTTTACAGGAGGATAGACACAGATAAATCACCCAATAGAGTGGTGCAGGGATGACGTCACTTTGTACCGGAACCCGGAAATGATCACACTGGTTCCCCAGAACAGGATTTTCACATAGACTTTTGGATTATTACAAAAAATAATCTCTGATCAACAAAAGTTTACAATCCTAACACATTTTGTCCATGAAGAAACAACTTTTAGGATGTTTGAAGCTTAAATACAATCAGCAGAAATAAAAAGCTAATGGTATGCTTTAAACTAACACCACCACGATCGCTCACTCGAATTCAAGGTCACCATCACCAAGCTTCCAACAAACTTTTCCAAACTTGATTTAAAACATTTTCCATGATACAGATTTACACTGTGGACGAATCTTCATCCACCTTTTTTGGGAATTGTGCACAGCAAACCAGAACCAGTTTATCCAATTTTTTTCCTGTTCGGCATGATGACGTTTAATGTCCCAGACAACGTCTGTGGTCTCATTTAACATGTGTCATTATTTTCCCTTGCGCAAGTGCTGGAGCACGCACTGAAACGCTAAAATACTAACTCGTTTCTGGGTTTTGGCATACAAAATGACGGCACCCCTGTGCTGCTCTATGGTGATTGGCTGAAAGTTTAGGAAGCGCTTGATTTGATCTGCAGCAGTGTTTTTCTAGGAGCGGAGGACGACATTTAAATGTCAATATCACAATCGATCATGTTCATGTAATCGTGGGCAGTCAAAATCGAAATCGAGATCAATATTCGTTTGATTCATTATTAACCGCCAAGCCCAAGATTCCTCATTCCTGTATTGTCTTATGTGCTTTTATTTTCAACAATATGGTGATGTGGAAGTAAGGGCTTGGCAATATAGCCATGTGATTTGTTCACAATATCAACAATATGTGATATTGTTAGTGTGGTGATGTATTTTTTTCAGTTTTGAATAATTACAAATTAAATGGTACTGAATGGATGGTGTTGATTTGACGTAATATATATATATATATTTTTTTGTTTTAAACTTGATCATCTTTGCATTTGTAGACATTCAAGTAAAATATCCTCAAAGTCCGTTTTTGTTTATTTTACTACTGCAAAACTTTTTTTTAAATTTTTTATGATGCCTTGTTTTGGGAGTGATCTATATCTGGATCGGTCTGAGAGGAGCTGTACAAACCTTCAGCTTTCAGCCTCGAATCATGTAAAACTGAAGGATCATCGATTTAACGCGAGCACAATTTCATAGAAACATTTCCTAACAAGACAGCTTGGGCAGTGTCCATGTTGACACAAAAAAGCAGGAAATTACCAGTATGCAGGACGACTTTGGCACAACACCAGCAATGCCGTTAGAACGTCACGCTTTTTAAGCTTAAGCTGCACCAAATTAACAGGCTTCTTTTCCAAGCAAAAAGAATTATGGTTACAGATTTAAAAAAAAATAAAAAAAGAAGAATACATTTCTTATACATTTCTGAGCTCCATGTTCGCTGCTTTTATACTCGGACTGCTCTAATAGAAGCCACTCAAATTGGTCTCGCAATGTCAGTCGGCCTAAACGGATGAATTAAACAGTCATACAAATGTAATTACTGGTTGCAGTCGATCATGAATTAATTAATACATTTATCTCGTATTAATTATTAACCGATATTAGAAGCCTAATTATATCATCGGAGAAAAATACAGTGTATAATGCAAATGCACACGACTCGGATGTAACAGTGTAGTTTCAATGAACGCGATCTCGTTTATCACAACGTTTCTACAGAAGATTATCATTTTACTCAAACAACGTTTTCATCCAAGCTTAATGAGCTCTGCAGTCTCTGTGTGTCTGCTGTTCTGGTCATGTTTAGTAGCTGCTAATACAAAGTACCATTATTTTAAATTGTTTTTTGGTATGTTTGTTGCAGCTAAAAACGCCTGATTTTGCTATGGTCCCCTAACTGATTTGCATGGTCTGTTGCAGTAATGTTTGTTGGTAAATGACTACGTTTACATGGACAGCAGTAATCTAATTACTGACCTTATTCTAAATAAGACAATATTGTGATTAAGGTGTTTACATGAGTTGCTTTTAGAATATTCCTTTCATGTTCCCGTTTTACATGTTATAGATCATAGATCGATTAATGGCACACGTCATTACATCCCCAAGCCACGCCATCAGACGTTCCCGCCAGAATTTCACACATCCACATAAGGTTGGTCATTGTCATGGTACCGTATACAGTTTTGTGTGTTTTTGTTTTTACGAAAGGTTCAATCAAGTGCAGTTAATTATTTGTCATGCTGTACGTGCAAATAGACGACTGCTTGAAGCTGTGGGCTGCGTTCCAAAACACGTACTTACTTACTATACGTAGCCGAGATTCATGTATTTCACCTAATATATAGCAGGTAAGTACACAGTTTCGGACGCAGCTTTGCTCTCGTTTGCCGTAAAACAGTTGAGCGCTGCTGTGTGTGTATGCATCCTGTCGCAAAATGCGGTGAAAACTCCCACACGACGTTTATAGTGTGATTAAGGTGTATACATGTCTGGAATACACTTCCATAATGCGACTAAAACAGAATTACTCAACATGTCTTAATTCCAGTATGACTTTAGCCAGATTAAGGTCTTCAATAATCTAAATTTCTTAAATCAGAGTATCGTCTTAATATCGGATTATTGTTGTCCATGTAAAGTACTGAATGAGACCTGAAGCGAAATAAGAAGTGAAAATCTGAGTAGATTATGTGTGTGTGTGCAATCACAAGAGCACTGCATACTTGTATTAATATGTACAAGATAAACATTTACATTATGATAAACCAATGAAGTGACATGCATGTGCATACGCTGCAGTGTAAAAAGAGAAGTGGAGCAGATACAATGTGTCGCTGCTTCCAGTTTTAAAGAGATTCCACAAACTTGAAGTACCTGATTTGTGTCCATTGTAGTTGAAGACTTAACACAGCTGGACTAAACGTCATTGCAAAAGCATTCTGTCTTTTATCCCGCAAGCTTCGTACCTGGCTGCTGGCTCACGCCGGCACCAACGGAAAATCCGCCCTCTTAAGGAGTTTCAATGCGCCTTCGATTTTTACATCATGACAATCCAGCTCTTCGCATCACAAAACTCCCACATGCAGCTTTTTTCACCCCCCACCCCAGAATAGTGATTTCCACTTCCAAATACTGGCACCTCAAACGATGGACCATCTACCTAAAGACGCGTACACACCCTTAGTTTCAATATCTTCGGTGGAGCAAGGTGCGGAACTTATCGCTGACGCAACAGGAACACGCCCTTCAGTATACATAGGTGGGGAGAAGCCAGGGCTGGGAGTCACGCACAAAGCATCTGAGATTAGAGAGGCTGGTTTCTGGGACGTGATAAATGTAACATGCATTCTGTAGTACATCTCTTATTCACAACTCATTCCGCTGTCGTTGCTTCTTATGCACGTATTGCGATTCCTGTAACGAGGTAATTTCATTCATGGGATCAGTAATATAGGTGTATCGATATAGGTTTTTCACAGACAGTCTTTATTTGCAAGTTTGAAGCCGTTGTTCAGGCCATCAGCTGAACCTTCCTCGAATTGAATTAGATTAACAGACTAGATTGTCTACGTATGGACGCCAAACTGTTGCCACAGCACACACTTGTATAAGATGTCTGTTTCCTGTAGAACTGCAATTTACCCTTTCACTAGAACCAAGAGGACCAAACCTGTTCCAGCATGACAATGCCCCTGAGCACAAAGTGAGGTCTATGAAGACATGGTGTGTCACGGTTTGTATGGAAGAACCCAAGTGGCCCCTGACCTCAACTCCACTGGGACGAATGACGGCGTCCCAGTGCACCTCGCCCGGCATCAATGCCCGACTCCACTAACTAACTGACCTCTTATGGCTGATGAGCACAAATCCCCACAGCTATGGTCCAAAATCTAGTGGAAAGCCTTCCCAGAAAAGCAGAGATTATTACAGTGTAAGCCAAAGGGCAAGGATTTTTTCCCCTTCCACAATAAAACATGAAACAAGCCAACATATACAGTGAAAACGTTGGCCGTGTGGATGTTAGACAATCAATCATATTAGAAAAAATCCCGCCATCCAGCTGAGTTTTCATGCTTGCCACAGTCCCGGACTGCACAGCTGGAACACAGTTACCCCCTCCATTACTCTCCTCATACCTGAACTGGTGGAAATGGTCATTTTCCTGCCTTTATTAACGTCACTACATTTAAAACTGTAACATCACATTAGCACGGAGTGGGGTGGGGGGATAATCAATACCGTACCAACCTAGTCTATACAAGTGGCATTGATTAAGAAGTGGCATGAAGTCTTTTGCTGGTCACGCAGTGTGGCTGAGCACCTAAACAAGTCGCAGCACTACACTAAGCACACCACAGCTTCTGGTTGCCTAGCCAGTTGGCATGTTGCATAACAACAGCAAAAGAGAGGAGCCTTTGAGTACGCAGCCAATTAAGCCCTCGGGGACGTGCCAACACATGGCGCTGCTGGGAACTGAACCTAAATCTTCTGTGGGGTGCAATATGTGCAATCCATTCTCTCAGCAAAAACTCTATAGGGATATGTACAATATGAACGAAAAAAATAATAATAATGAAATAGAAAGAAAAAAATAAACATAAAATTGCAAAAAATAGCCAAAGCTATTTTTTCGCACTTATTTACACCTACAACACAGACATGGGAAATGTGTAGCTCAAAATATGGGCAGCGATTTGGACAGCACACTGGAAAACACCACGTTTTCACAGAACCCAGGACGGATAAAGCCAAGTCGAACAACTAGGGGAAAATTACATATACATATACACACACACACACACACACACACACACACACACAGGGGAAAAAAGTATTTGATCCCCTGCTGATTTTGTACGTTTGCCAACTGACAAAGAAATGATCAGTCTATAATTTTAATGGTAGATTTATTTGAACAGTGAGAGACAGAATAAC
>JAOUWY010000071.1:32223697-32239264 GCA_025728095.1 Prietella phreatophila
TAAACACCTTAATCACATTATTACCTTACTTAGATTAAGGTCAATAATTAGATTATTGCTGTCCATGTAAACGTAGTAATTGACTAATAGAAATGAAGTATTTATCAACTAATCAAAAGCATTTTGATTGCTTTTTCCCGCTTTCTCTGCTCCACACAGGATGGGTAATTATTAATAATACAGCTATTTACATTTGCAGTCAGAAGTTTACATACCCATCATGAACATGTATGTCATGGCAATATTGGGCTGTCAATAATTTTTTTCTGGGGCAGAATGATTGTACAACATACATCTTTAATAAAAATGTGAACCAAATTGTTGTTTTTAAAGTTTAATTAATTAATTTTTTGGGGTGGGGGGGCAGTAAAGAGCACTGTACTAACTGTTAAGCATGGTGGTGGTAGTATTATGCTCTGGGGCTATTTTGCTGCCAGTGGAACTGGTGTATTGCACACAGTGGATGGAATAATGAAGAAGGAGGACTACCTTAGAAATATTCAGTATAATCTCAAACCATCAGCCAGACGGTTGAAACTTGGACACAGTTGAGTGTTCCGACTGTGTCCAACAGGACAATGAGCCCAAACACACATCAGAGCTGGTTGTGGAATGGATAAAGCAGGCTAACATTAAGCCTTTGGAATGGTCTTCCCAAAGTCCTGATCTTAACCGTATCGAAAATGTGTGTGCTGTGCTTAAAAGTCGAGTCAAGGCCAGGAACTCAACAAATGTCATTGAACTTGACCAATTCTGCCAAGAAGAGTGGTCACATATCCAACCAGAGTTCTGCCAGAAGCTGGTGGACAGCTACCAAAAGCGTCTACTCGAGGTGAAACTTGCTAATGGACGTTCAACTAAATATTAGGTGTGCTGTATGTATATTTTTGACCTTGTGTGGACTACAGAAAACCCCAAATAAATAAAAAATTTGTGAACCAAATTCTTGTTTTTTACTAAAGATATATGTTGTACAATCATTCTGCCCCAGAAAAAGACAAGTTCAAAGAAATTATTGAAAGCCCAATATTGCCATGATATTCATGTTCACGATGAGAGTATGTAAACTTCCGACCGCAACTGTATATTTTATTATATAATTATATTTTATATATATGTAAAATAAGTGTGTTTGTTTCAGATTTCCTGGTGGTCATGTTGCTGTGGAGCCTTCGCAGATATGATACCACTCTAAAAACTCCTTTATGACTTCCTCAATTCCTCTGTGACACGTTTACCAACCACCACAGGATTCCGTTCCTTGTTTAAATAAGCCAAGCATGTACGCCTGTCCCAAGATAGAGGCATAGACAAAGAGACATCTTCTGTTAGTACAAAACCTGCACTGATCATGAGTGAACAGCAGGAAGAGTATGTGGAGCATCAGTACATGTGCAGTGAGTGCCAGCAGCTCTTCAATACTCTGGAGGAGGTGCTGATACACCAACAGGTGCACACTGGTACAGAAGTAGAAGACTTGGTGGCCATTTCCAGCCATGAGGACACAAGGGACAGTCAGTACCAGTGTCTGGAATGTGGCGCCCTTCTCAGAGACTCTGAGGAACTGCTGATCCATCAAGAGCTGCACATGAGGGAGGCAGGCCTGGATGCAGAACATGGTGCGTAGGAGCTAGAGCGAATGGTTATCTTTAGTGTATACATCATAGAGGTTTGTTATACATTACAGGTATGCTTTTTGGATATTGTTTATGTCTATATGTACGTTATTACCTGACAGAGTTTTGTGAGGTGGCAGAAACAGACGCGGCAGTTGCTGCAGTTCCGATCCACTACCAGTGCCTGGAGTGTCTGGCCCTCTTCGACACAGCCGAATTGTGGATGGCACACCGGCAGACGCACAAGATCAGCACACACAGCGACATGGCTGACACTGTGAGTATACACACTATTCTGCAGTTTAAATAGAAAAGTTGCTATGCTGTGCTTTTACAAGAAATATTTGAGACATTGCAAGTGTGTCTCATTTGCTGAGCAGTGCTGTAAGAAAAGCAATGTTGAGTAACATTTAGTCAGTCCATACAGAATTTCACTTTTTTTTTTTTTCCGAAATTTGCGATGCAACTTGCGGAGGTTTTATATGCTTTTTTTTGCGGAAAACCGCTCGAATTTGCAAAATTGTCTTTTGCAATGATGTTTGTTGGCAAATGAGACCTTTTAGCTATACTCATGTACAATGCACGTTGTGATGGTGATATGATTCATCTATGCACAAATTGGTAGTAGCTTGGAAAAATAACAAGCATCTGAATATCGCAAGTTTGCTTGATTTTGTGTTCATTTCTGCGATTCCTGGAGGTTCAATAAATGTCTTATCCTGCTCAGGGTCACAGTGGTTTAAAATTTCAATTTATTCATATTTTGGGAAGTAGAACCCAACTAAATTTGAGCAGTTAGAAACAAAAATAATAAGTGCAGTAGTGGTGGGATCGGTGAGAGTTCTTTCAGAAGTAAACAGGAGTGAGGTTTAAGAACAGTCCGGCACCACGGTGTTACTGTAGAATTAATGGCAATGGATAAGGTTTATTAGGTGGATGCATTGTTCGCAGTATAAAATATCCTGCTGTTTTATTATTATTTTTATTATATTATTGTTGTTTCAGGATTATGTTCTACAGCCAGACGGTTCGGTCACCCCTGTGTGCAAAGTGCAAAATCTGGTGCTAGATGAACAGAGAGCCGGAGAGATCCTAACGTTAGCCCAGGTACTTACTGATCATTTGGTCTAAATAATACTGGATAATACTGTACATGATGGATTGTAATATAGTAGGAAGTAAGTAAAGTGTATCGGTGTTAAAATCTTAAAGGCGTTTCACTTATCTGAGGGGATTCCCGATATGAGGAAGCCCCTTTAATGAGTGTCAAAACATCTTCAAGGTTGTAACTCGGATTTAGCCACCTTTATTTCATAGTAAACTGGGTGCTGTGCAGTTGTGGATTTCTTAGTTTTGTTTGTTTGATCTGTCTACCAGGCTCTTCGAGAGCAGCAGTCTCCACCCAGGCCTAGTGCTCCACCCAGAGCTACTCTTCTTCCAAGCACCCAGTCTGTGCCTGGCTCCACTTCTGCCATGCTCCGCCTCCAGTTCTGCTCTGCCCAAGCTATTGCAGATGGCTCCGCCTCAACGACCAATCGCAAAGCCAAACTCCTCCCCCCACTGCTCCCTTCTGAGGCAATCAGGCTTGAGAACGGCATTACTACGCTCAACCTCCTCCCCGCCATTGAGCATGCAGACTTGGGGAAGCACGGCGAGGAAGAGGTGTTAATCATTCATCCATACGAGTGCTCAGAATGCAATCTGCTGTTCAGCACTCCGGAAGATTTTCTTCACCACCAAGGAGAGCACTTTCTGGCTCAGGACAAAGAGAGCGGGGGCGCCGGTGTCATGTTAGGCTACGAAGACGGCGCTAGGGCAAGGGAGGATGAAGGAAGGAAAGGTGACGTGAGGGATGAGGGGAGTAAGGCAGAGCTTGGGAAAGGCCAGAGCGGAAGGCGTTCGTACACAACACGGTTGGCAGGTCTCGGAGTCAATTCATCCATTTCGTGTGCCAACCTGCGATGCGAGGAGTGCAAGAGAACTTTCACGACAGCCAATCGGCTGGCAGCACATCTCCGAGTGCATGAGCAGGGAACGCATGAATGCCCTGAATGCGACAAGGTGTTCAAGAAGGCAGGATCACTGCATACACACATGCGCACACACTCCGGGGAGGCCCGCTTTCTGTGTGTAGACTGTGGGCACAGCTTCACTACAGAAATGACCCTTATCATACACAGGTATAGAAACAAGGAGTGCTTTCTAGCCAGATAAAGATATATATTTCCATTGACTAAAATGTAATAAATGTTTTTTTTTCTTCAATTTTCTAGGAAATCACATACATCTGAGCCTCTCCACAGGTGCCCTTTCTGTGCCAAAACCTTCACCAATATGACCAAGTTTCTTTACCACCGACGCACTCATACTAACCGTGAACCAGTTAGCTCTGCCTTCACAGTAATGCTCTGAACACACCTAGGAAAATGTTCCATACTATTCTGAGTAATAGACAGTATGGGCCTGTATTAAACATAAATGAATCTTTTGTATATTATTCTTGTGCAGGTTACGCTGACGCAGCGGGTGCCTCTATCTATTATGCAAAGGGCAAGAGAACGAGAGGCTGTGTGGAGAAAACAGAAACATGCAGCACTCCTGGCTCCTGCAAGTGCTGATACAGACATAGGGGAGAGCATTCTGGAGGCTGCAGCTTCTCTCTCTCAGGCCGCTGTAACAGTAGAGAACGGAGTGGAGTCTAAGGATCCTACAACAGAAGTAGCACAAATGCAACAGTCAAATCCAGACAGCAACCTTAACATGGACTCTATAGAAGATTCAGACAAATGGCAGGCTCCCATTACGGAAGACGATATCAAGTTCCCTTGCTCTACCTGCAAAAAAATGTTTACTTCCCAAATCCGTTTGTTAAGTCACCGCCAAACCGTGCACTCCAGTGAGCGCCGCTTCAAGTGCAACGTATGTGGAAAGCCTTTCAAGATGCAGATCCACCTGCGGAACCACCTGCGCACGCATACAGGCGAACGTCCATTCCAGTGCAGTGTGTGTGGCAAGACCTTCTCTTCACTGGCCAACCTCACTCGCCACGGTCTGACTCACACCGGGCTGCGGCCATACCGCTGTCATGTATGTCACAGGGCTTTCACACAGTCCTCTAACCTGCGCCAGCACTGCCTGCTCCACAGTAACCCCATACCCTCAGCTTGCCCGGACTGCTCAGCCACATTCATCCGGCCAGCGAAGCTCGTGGCACACCAATTCCTTCACCATCCAGGAGCACCAGCGCCATACCCTTGCCCGCATTGCCCCGAAGGATTCTTGCGCAAGAAGCAAAGGGATCTGCACTGCCTGGAGGAACATCCCAACTTGACACACCCTATTACAGATGCTACTAATGAATCAGGGCTTAAAGGTCAGAAAACATCTACTGAGAGTGTAGAGCATGCTGCTTCTTTAGTCCTGAAGCCAAACTTGGACTGCACCATTTGTGGGAAGCGCCTGAACTCTGCTGCAAATCTGCGCCTCCATCAGTTGAGCCACGGACTGGGACCAGGCCGCCCACATGGTTCCAGCTCAGCCTCTGGGAAATCACACCCATGCCCCGTGTGTGGGAAGTTGTTTGTTTCTGCATCAAGCGTCATGTTGCACCAGCGCGTCCACACGGGTGAGAGACCATATCCTTGTGCTGCGTGTGGTAAGCGCTTCCGGCAGAACACCCACCTGCGTGAGCACCTGCGCACGCACTCAGGTGAGAGGCCATTTCGCTGCGAGTTTTGCAATAAGTGTTTTGTGCAAAGCATGCATCTGGCCGAGCACAGACGGACACACACTGGGGAAAGACCAAACACATGTGCAGAATGCGGAAAGACCTTCAAGACCTTCTCAAACCTGAGGAACCATCACAAGACCCACAACAAGGCAAAACAAGAGCAAGGCAAAGATGATAAAATGGAGACCACCATGGAGAGCAATATTGCGATGCTTGCTGTGGTGAATGCCTCGGACATGAACCTTTGCCAACAGGGTGTCCAGCTGGGGCAACCACAACTCCTACAGATCCAGACTTCTGGTCTGGAGCAGGTGCGTAACTGTTAAGGTTTTATGCTGTGACAGTACAGTAGAGTTAATTAACAGGACTCAGATTTTTGAGTCCCAATCTATTAATACTCTCTCACTTCTTGTCTTCTCTTGTTTTGTCAGACTCAAGGCACTCCCACCATCATGTGCAATGAATTTGGAGAAGCAATAGCAATCATCGAGACGAGTGGCGATCTGGCGGAGGCTATAGAGCTTTACCACACAGCCCTGGAAGGCGGGATTAACATGGACACCATCACTCTGGACAACATGCAGCTTATGTGAATCAGCAAGAACAGTTTATTACACATCATATTGTGGGACACTTAAGAGTGAGGACAGAATGGGGAATTTAGAATTGATTTGATCGACACTGTAATAGTGGGGAAACTGCCTCACTCTGGCAATTAGCATTGATCTTAAGGGATAATAAGGAGTCTAGAAGGATTAAATGACTAGGTGTGTCCGTCTGAATTGCAGCTTGTGATTAACAACGCCAAACATCTTCAATTCAGAGAGACTGAATATACCAAAACTGAAGAGGAGTGGGACCGTTA
The DNA here is from genome assembly GCA_025728095.1 of Prietella phreatophila. Classification (NCBI taxonomy): domain Eukaryota; kingdom Metazoa; phylum Chordata; class Actinopteri; order Siluriformes; family Ictaluridae; genus Prietella; species Prietella phreatophila. The sequence continues at coordinate 32,229,909 of JAOUWY010000071.1, forward strand.
ATAACAGAATTATGGTAGTGACCCCTTGTTGCACCACGTTAAGACAAATATTACTGCAGGATACATGCAGACTACTTTTTTCCAGGACAATACACTGTTCTGGGGCACTCTCCTCAAAACGAACTTTTACTTTACAAGCATGGATGTGAACAGGAAACCACGACCACATGGGAAGATGTCTTAACAGATGCAAGCACTCACCTTAGGCCTTGTGATGAGGTAATGCATAATGGAGACAGTTGAGGAGTGCTTTTGCTGCTTAACCTGATTTTACAAGTTCATTTCTCCACGTCTGTTGAATATGTTCTTGTTTTTTATCTGTACAATCTGCAATGTCAAATGTTGTAAATAAACATTTTCAGTTTGTCTCATTGTTGTAATTGTGTTTCTGTGGCTTGGGAAGTGAAGAAGCAGCCTTTATTTGTCAGTGAAATTCTTTTCTTCACATATCCCAGCTTGTTACAAAATTGGGGTAACAGCACAGCAGTGCCCCTGGAGCAGAGAGAGTAAAGGGCCTTGTTCAAGGGCCCAACAGTGGCAGTTTGCTGGTGCTGGGGCTTGAACCCCCAACTTTCTGATCAGTAACCCAGAGCCTTAACCGTTTGAGTGTTTAGATGTAAATTCCTTAAAATTAGCTCTATCCACAACAATTATGCACTGTGAGCAGTAGTATGTGGGTACCTGACCATCAACCCCATATGTAGGCCTTCCCAAAACGTTTTCCACAATGTCCGTGGCACATGATTATTTAGAATGTCTGCATGCTGTAGCATTATGATTTCCCTTCACTGGAACTAAGGGGCCCAAACCTGTTCCAGCATGACAATACCCCTGAGCACTAAGTGAGGTCCATAAAGACATGCCTTGACAAAGTTGGTTTGAAGGAACTTGGTAGAGAACTGACTAGAACATCTTTGGCATGAATTGGATTGCCAGGCCTCCTCACCCAACATCAGTGCCCAACCTCATTTATGCTCTTGTAGCTGAAATAGTCATATATCCTTAAAGGCAGGTTCCATAATCTAGGTGTCCACAAACGTTTGGCCATATACCAGTCAGCAATAACATTAAAACCACTGAAACATGAAGCGAATAACATTGATCTCATTACAGTGCCAGCTGTCAAGGAGTGGGATATATTAGGCAGCAAGTGAACAGTCAGTTCTTGAAGTTGATGTGCTGGAAGCAGGAAAAATGGGCAAGTATAAGGATCTGAGCGACTTTGACAAGGGCCAAATTGTTATGGGTAGACAACTGGGTCAGAGCATCTCCCATACAGCAGGTCTTGTGGGCTGTTCGTAGTACCAAAAGTGGTCCATGGAACCAGCGTCCTGGGTGCCCAAGACTCATTGATGCAGGGAAAGAAGGTGGCCTGGCTTGATGAATCACATTTTCTTTTACACAACGTGGATGGGCGAGTGCATGTGCTTTACATACTGGGAGGAAGACTTGGCACCAGGATGAACAATGGGAAGGCAGGCCGACTGTGGCAGTGTGATGCTCTGGGCAATATTCTGCTGGGAAACCTTGGGAGCTAGCATTCATGTGGATGTTGCGTTGACACATACCCCCTACCTAAACATTGCGGTCAAAGTATGCCACTTTGTGGCAACGGTATTCCATAGTGGCAGGATAATTCACCCTGCCACACTGTTAAAAAAATTGTTCATGAATAGTTTGAGGAACATGACAGAGTTCAAGGTGTGGATTTGGCCTCGTATCTACTCAGATCTCAATCTGGTCGAGCATCTGTGGGATGTGCTAGACAAGTCCAATCCAACTTACAGGATTCTGCTGCTAACGTCTTGGTGCTGGATACGATACCAACGCACACCTTCAGAGGTCATGGGAAGTCCATGTCTCCGCAGGTCAGAGCTGTTTTGGGGCAATACTGGGACCTACACAATATTAGGCAGGTGGTTTTAACGTTATGGCTGATCAGTGTATAGTGTAGCTCACTCAATTTAATGAAAATGCCATTTAAGACTTAGGTGGGAGAGTGCAAAACTTCATAGTGTGTGCTTTCTTTTGAAAATGTATTATTACTGTACCTACATTTACAGGTATAGGTTAAAAGCTATAATTTGCCCTCATGGTATAGTACAAACTGCAACGCACAATCTAGATTTTGTTGTGACTATACAGAACTGCATCTGCAATCCTGAATCTCATGCTGAAAGTAGCCATTATAAGATTTTTTCCATAAAGTGAAGCCACTAATTCATAAGATTCTCAGAAAGATTGTGGCATTCAAATGATACTTGTTTGGGATCAATCCAGCATCAATCCATGGATTGATGCTGTTGATGCCAAATTCCGATTCTACTATCTGCATGAGAATTGAGATTCATCACCCCATGCCACATTTTCCCAGTCTTTAGCTGTCCAGTTTTGGTGAACCTGTGCTCACCATTATACAAGGTATACAAGCCAGTGTGGTCTTCTGTTGTTGTAGTCCATCTGCCTCAGGTTCAGTGTGTAGGTCTGAGATGCTTTTCTGCTCACCGTGGTTGTAAAGAGTGACGATTTGAGTTACGTGAACATTTGCCCAGATATCTTGCCGTGCTCACTACAAAATGCTGCTTCCTGTGTGGACAATTTACACAAAAAGTGGTTTACGCAGAACAGAAGTGTTGCTGTTTATTTGAACATCTATTTATTCATATACTGAGAGAAATAGATACAAATGTAGAGCTTATTTGTATAAATCTTTTCACATAATTAGCAAAATGTTAATATTCTTTTTTTTCCCATTTGTTTTACAATTTCAGTTCCTGTAAATGGCATTGCTTAACATTTAATAATGCTCCTTACTATGGTACAGAGCCATGAGACTCCACCAGAACTATGTACAACACGAACAAGCCTTACACAGCACAATCACGGACACCCTGCTTCCTTCTCCTCTTCTTCCACCTTTCTCTCGTAGCTCAACCTAAAGTGGCTGAGATGTAGAAAGACCAATAAAGTGACAGAAGGGGGGAAAAACAGGAATGAAGGAACAGGGTAGGAATGTTAGTGGAGAAGGTTGATCTAGAGCTAAAAGACTGGGATTTCCTGGACAACATAGGAGTATGTAATATATTTTTGTTCTTGGAAAAAAGAAAATAACAACAACAATAATAATAATAATCACATCTCTGTGATTATGAAGATATGGTCAATAAAAGGAAAAGTTGAATGTCGCAGTTCTAAGACAATCTAAGTGGAGTTTCTTTTTGCTCCAATCCTCGAAAGCAAGACAAAAAGGTGCAGTATGTTGGTTATACAGATCAGATCCACAAGAACAGTATTAATAAGAACAGTAATGAGAAATTCAATAACATTGACCTGTAGACTAATAGTTAAATTAAAAGTCAAGTTTGATTTTTCTTTTTTTAAAAAGTTATCTTATAGTAAATTCCTAACAATGTATTTCACAATCCTTTCGACCTCCTCATATTAACTTGAATAAAATGGTATGGAAAGAAAAAATTAAATATGTTTCTTAATATATATGAGAAAAAAAAAACACAAAAAAGAAACATGTCCAATCAATGGCCATAATGTGCCCACTGACTTCCCTTCTAATAACATCTTCCTTCATGGCTGGCCGGTCTGTAGCTCAGGCCGTGACTGGCATACACTGCAGCCAATCATAGGAAGAAGGGGCTTGTAAAAGCTAAGCTAGTCCCTTGCTCAAGCTATTCAGTGCCTTGACAATGCTCGCTGATAAAAAGCCTTTAGAAGTGAAACACAATGGAAGTGGGGAAAGGGGAAGTAAATATCAAAATATACGAGTCAGTTAAGTCTTCATCATGTCTAAAACCTAGCCAGTGGAGGCCAGCCTCCCAATGACTGGCAGTAAACCATGAGCCTATGACAAACCATCTGTGCCCAACTGATACTTCCATATGTATCACACTTTAAAAAAGAATTTTTTTAAAAATCAGTTTAGTCTGTAAAGGAATTTGATGCCCTTCTAAGTCCTGCCTTTGTATAATAGCAGGGTTGCCTTCACTGTTTACAGAACAATTCTGTAATCTTCAACTCTCAAGAGTCCAAAGGAAGCCTTCGCAGTAAAATAATGCTTTTAAGTTCAAGAGTGGATATTTAAGACAATGAGAAGTGTGTGTGTGTGTGTGTGTGTGTGTAAGTAAATGTGACCTATGCTCGAGTCTTTTGTAATTAAAGGTCTTTTTAAAACATGAAATACTGTAGAATTCAGTTGAAAACCCCAGGTTGTGTTGGGATCTCCCTCTCTGAACATCCATTCCTCACTCGCACTCTGAGATGAGCAATACTCGTGTGTTCTATAGTTGCAGGAGGAGGGATCTGGCTATCGGTCAGTCCTCTTGCTTTGTCCATCGAACTCATCTGGTGGAGTCCAGTGAATCGCCTGCGTTCCTGAGCTCTTCAGAGTTGCTTTGCTCCTCGTCTCGCGCCGCCTCTTTTTCTGCAGATCTGAACCCGCCTCCTCCATCGTTGGCTGCGGGCCCAGACGAGCCCGGTAAAGAGGCAGAATCAGAAGTCCCTGCGATTTCGCTGGGCGCAGCCGTTTGCATGATCTTTTGGCGAACCTCGCGGATTTTCAACTGCAAACACACCTTGGTAGGGAAGATATCGGCATATCGTGCCTGGAATGCAGCAGTGGCCTGGGCTACAGAGGAAAATATATGAAACGTGTAAAGATTATACAAAGGATGTTCTGCATGAGCACAGAAGAGTCTATCTGCTTATGCTTCCTTCCAATACCAGAAAAAAGCACTTCAGATGGAGGATGAGGCAGTTCTAAAAGAAAAAGATCCAAATGGGCCAACCATCTCCAATGTGACTGGCTAATAGTGCTGAACGAGAATATAGGCGTGCGAATTGGTGGCCGCTTACTTCTCAAACAAGGTTGAATGTTTTTGAGAACAGATTGTCTGAACTGCACTGAATTGTTCTCAAAGACATTCAACTCAACATAATTTTCCTAGTAGAGAGGTGGTGGCATCATTTTAATGAATAAACATGGCCAGGCATGTTGTTATAGGAAAACAATCAATCAACTGATTATTTTCCTATAACAGGGTTAGTGCGATTCGGTACCAACCCACATTTGTTTATTTTCCTAAAACAGCATGATCTGAAGTATTTTACTCCTCTTGTACCACAGCAATTTGGTAACAATGCTGCAATTCATTAAATGATGACGTTGTATTTCTTATACGTTTAAAGTTATGTTTAATGTTTGTGGAATGTCCAAGAAAGAAGTTAATAATCTCTTAAGATTATAATAAGCTATATCTTATCCTCTGACTGTTCCAAAGCACAGAGGCGTAAGCCTCGGGCTAAATAAACATCTCCTCACAGAAAACATCACCATATCAACAATTACACATTAATAAAAACCTTAGTAGTCTAGCTCTATAACTAGTTGCGGTTATAGAAAATGAATCAACACCGTCTGACCTTCTGACCAACTTAAAAGAAAATAGAACAGCACTCTGGTATAAATATTTTACTATTAAGTAATCAGTATGTATGTATTCGAGTCAAAGTAATAAAGCGATTTCTTATGGAATCAGTATTTAGGCCCTTTTTTGTATTTTAGTTTGATTGGTTGGTGTGTGTGTGTGATTGAATGAGTGTGTGTTGTTACCTGAAGGGAAGAATCCATGCTCCTGGAACAGCTGCATGACGAGAGCTCTCCTCTGATCCAGAGTTCTTCTCAGAGAGGAGTATGGCACCTTATCAAATTCCAGCTCCCCCAGTATGTCCTCCCCATCTGTACCTGCCAAAGAGAAAGAGACAATAAGATATCAGGAAGTCAAAATGCATGAGGGGTTTGTCTCTCTACTTGAAAGTCAGTGTGAAGCTTGACTTGTCTTACCTGGCCTATCAAAGGTAAATATATCACCCTCACACTTGGCAGCGCTTTTGGGTGTGTTAGGTTCTGAACTGCAGCTAGACCTGCGCCGACTCTTTCTCTTCGGGGAAATGGGGTCATCCGTGGAGGAGTCTAAATCTGCACATGAGACAATCATTTGTATTATTATTATTATTGTTAGCGTTAAGTATGCATGTTGCTTAACACTAAACCCTTTGTTCTTGCCTCTCTCACCGGTCGAGTTTTTCCTCTTCCTGCGGTAGCTGCCTAGAATGGCGCGTGGAGAGGTGGCCAGGCTCTGCAGGGTCGGCGAGGGAAGAACCTCCTCTGGACGAAACTCTGGCAGCTCAGCAAATCGCTCCTCAAAGTACACCTCTGAGAGGACTCTGCACACATTGCAGCTCAAGTCAAATAATCACAGTCATGGAACAAAAAAATTATATGAAATAAATGTTGGGTGATGGTAAAATGTAAAAACGATGGATTGAGCCAATCCTGAATATAAATAGTTATAATGGCATATTTTGTCCAGAAGAAAAAAAAAAAGGAACTCACTTGTCAACCGAGTCAAATGGGCGCTTCAGTGGTGGGGGGCGGGACTTAAGCTTTTTAGGAAGAGGAGTATCGTTGTCTGACTGCGGAAAGGGTGGGGCAGGCTCTGACGCTGATTGAGGTAACGGAGAAGAGGAAGTAGAGTCTTTCCATTCAGCCTGTGAGAAAAGCACAAAGAAATCAAATGAATCCTCTCTAAACTGCAAGAGGCAGTGAGAGTTTATATAAATTCTGGCTTTGGACATTGTAGAGTGTGAAAAAAAATACAAATAAATAAAAATCATTAACAAGGAACTTTTGCCCCAGTTGTCACCCTGCTTCATTTCAACTGTCTAACATTAATTGCTAGGAAATGAACACGGCGCTAACGCGTTCTGCTACCAGGCAAACGACCATGGCACTTTATTATGCTTTACACTTGAGTGGGAAGGATGATGTGAGGTATTAAAAACGTTTCATGGCTTGCCAGCATTTTCCCTCAGAAAAACCTGCTTTTGCATAGATTTCCACTTGGTCTTAAAGACAGTCCAAACTACTTAATTAGCATGCGTGTCACACGGCAATCTTAGAACATTTTCTACACAACACAAGTGGAAGTAGGGCAGACCTGCATACATCGTAGGTGGTGGATAAGCACCAAAAACTGTGAATTCTCATTATGCTTATTACATGCTGACCCACAGCTTTGAAAAACCACTTCAAATGGATACAAAGAGTCTGAGAAGCATTCATTAACGATTCAGTAATACGCAGCAAATTTTCATCCTTAGCGACTTGGCCATTTGATTCAATAATTTCAAAATAAATGATCCTGACCCTAATATTATCCTAATGAGAGTAAGACTGCACTGGCGTTTAATTACTCGCGTCACAATAATGGCAGATTTAAAATTCGATATCATACATGCTTGTCTAGTTCATAGGACTGTTTAATAACGTGGATAATACAATGGAATACTGTGTATCTAGTTCAGACAAGATAAAGCTATATTATACACTACCAGTCAAAAGTTTGTGGACACTTCACTGAAATGTTTCTCATGATCTTAAAAACCATTTGATCTGAAGGTTTGTGATTAAATGTTTGAAATCAGTTTTGTAGACAAAAAATATAATTGTGCCAACGTATTCATTTCTTTCATTAGAAAACTAATATTTTATTTACAAAATATATATATTTTTTAAACGGCTGATAAGTTTCGAGCATAGGTGGGAAGTCCATTAATACTGTTTAAAAAGCATCTCAGGGAGATTCCTCAAGAAATCGGTTGTGAAAATGCCAAGAATACATTTCTGGAAAGTCTAGGCAAAAAGGCTGTCTACTTTGAAGATGCTAAAATATTCAATTATTTTGATTTATTACAACATAATTCCCATAGTTCCATTAGTGTTACTCCAGAGATTTGATGACTTTATTATTATAATAAAATGTGGAAAAAATAAAAATAAAGAATATATATAAAGTTTATCAATCCTAAGTGCAAGAATCATATATTTGCCATTTCAAACTACACCATATCACTGCATTATGGGAATGTATTTATGATCCACAGCATGTAGCATGGGAAAAAAAATGCACTATAATGCAATATTTTATATTTATTTATTTTTTTAAGGATAGGTGCTTAATCTTATTACACAGAAGAGGTATTAGTAATGGTCACCTCTTTAGCATTGGCCTCTTTGTTGCATGTGCTTGTGGAACCAGCTTCACCAACGTTATGAGCTTCAGCTTCCGAAGAGCCATCGTCTAGCAAGGTGGGCGCAGCAGGAGTCATTGCTCCTGATTTATCCACCTCAAAGGAGAAACAGCTGCTGCTCTCTTTCTCCTTTTCACGTTCCCTCTCTTTCTCTTTCTCCCTGTCTTTCTCGCACTCTTTCCCTCTCCCTCCTCCATCGTAGCAGCCGACAGGGATGTTGGCCACGGTGGCTTTGACCTTCTGAGGAGGTCTGGCTGGTTTAGAAATGGCAGCTGGATAAAGGATACAAGAGCATGAATTCAGATAGTTCTTGGGATACATGAAAACCATAAATAATCTTCTACCTGCAAGTGGTGGCTGAGCTGGACTGGAAGGCTGTACAGGCAATGTCGCACCAGGCGGTGGAGCCGTTGAGCTGCTACCTACTTTAGTCAGCCTGTCAGTGTGAGAGAGAAGTGGTTTGTCGGTCTGTCTGTCCAGCTCAGCATGTGCAGGACCGTGACCGGGCCTGTCAGGGGCCGTCAGGGTCGTAGGTGTCACAGAAGTGGTGGAAGTGTGTTTGGGAAGGATAGAAGGGCTTGAGACCGTATAGACCACACCAGGTGGCACTGTTGCTGGAGACACCACCCCTGTCGCCAGGGTGACGGTGGCAGAAGGGTAGATGGCTGTGATGGCTGGGTTGGGAGACTGGGGAGGTGCTAACAAAGGAGGTTGACCTGTTGAAACAAGAAAACGATTGAATTCATTATAAAATACTATTTCAAAACACAAAGCTATGTCTGTAGAGCAATTTTGCAACAGTGTATTCAGTTAAAAGAATACTTTAGCCAAATTCTACCCCAAACAGATGTTTGGTGTTTAATGCTCATATAAAAACCACCCTGAGTGATATAGTTCTCCATAAGCTTCAGGGCTCCAAGGCAAAACTAAAGGAGGACACCAAACTCATTCTGTTTATTGATAAAGTTTGGGGTGAGAGGTAAACTATGTAAATGTTACACAGCTGATACACTTCACATACACTAACCTGCAATAAGTGGCTGCACTAAGGTCTGTCCCGAATGAGCGATCGCTGCAAAGGTGGCCAAAGGAGACGGCACATATGCTGATCCAGGTGCTGGAGGGGCCGTTTGAGAGGCGGAGCCTGTTGCAGTGGATACAAGTGGGATAGGGGAGGGTCACTTAGATATTGTGGCACGAGACTGTTTAGTGCTTTATAGGTAAATAAAAGTATTTTATAGTTAATGCGAGAT
>JAOUWY010000071.1:32299596-32310861 GCA_025728095.1 Prietella phreatophila
CAGTGGTATGTGGCAGTGCTGGGCTTGAACTCCTGACCTTCTGATCAAAAACCCAGAGCCTTTAAACACTGAGCCACCACTACCCCACTAGTTTAAAATTCTGAAATATTACATTTTATATTAATAACAGTATCCTGTCCAGGGTGTACCCCGCCTTGTGCCCGATGCTTCCTGGGATAGGCTTCAGGTTCCCTGTGACACTGAAAAAGGAGTAAGCGGTAGAAGATGGATGGATTAATAACAGTGCATGTTCATGGGCGGCTGTGACTCAGGTGGTAGAGCGGGTTGTCCACTAATCGCAGGGTTGGCGGTTTGATTCCCGGTCCAAATGACTCCACATGCCGAAGTGTCTTGGGCAAGACACTGAACCCCAAGTTGCTCCCGATGGCAAGTTAGCGCCTTGCATGGCAGCTCTGCTACCACTGGTGTGTGTGAATGAGACACAGTGTAAAGTGCTTTGGATAAAAGTGCTATATATGCCATGTATCTTTATCCTGGTCAGGGTTGGAGTTCATCCATAGCCTATCCGGGAACACTGGATGCAAGGTGGGAGACTTCACCCCACATGGGATGCCAGTCCGTCACATGGCACCATGCACACACACATTCACGCACCAATGGGCAATTTAGCGTAGCCAGGTTGCTTACCTACATGTTTTTGGATAGCGTGATGAAACTGGAGAACCTAAAGGAAACCCACAGGAAAATGGGGTGAACATGTGAAACTCCACACAGACAGTAACCCAAGCTCAGGATCAAACCAGGGACCTGGAGCTGTAAGGCAGCAATGCTACTCGCTGCACCACCATGAATTAGTTTTTCTTCTCTTGCTAGTTCATGTTACACCGTATATTGCATTCAAATAGCAGCATATATATACTGTACGATCTTCTATGCAGTATTGTTACTAATACTTGCAGTAAAGAATAATGAGATACAAGTGAAAAGTAAGCAGTCAATATCAAGATCTAAACACTCTTCACAATACACGAGCTCTCCACCAAAATAATTTATTTACACACCACTGAAAATATGAGAATTATAACCAGATGTAGTGCTAATATATAAGGAGCAAAAATCAGCAGTGGTGGCAGACAATCTGATGAGGTGGTAATTTCAAAATGAAGGGAAAGAAGAAGCTGAAGAAACATCAGGACTCAAAGAAGATCTTAGAGAAACGTTGGAAGGTAAAGATATTCAGGGTCATGACCCCAATTCTGAAAGAGGAGCTTAAACAGATTCCTGAAATAAACACTGGCAACAATCTAGAAGAGAACGACTTCAGGAATGTGGAAGCAGCCACACCCGTAGAGGAGAAAAAAAGAATAGGGTGAAACAGGTTTTCTATACGGCTGTCCTCTTTCTTTCAAAATGCAACACAAACGTCCCGCCGAGTCTCAACTCCGCTAGTTAGCATTCTGACGAGCATGATGGTACTAACTGCAGAACTAGCATAAAACCTTAAGAATTAGAACTTTTTCTGTTTGAGGAGATGAGAGAGCTGGACAGACTAAAGGACCAAAACACTGACACATTACTCTCTTTACGTAGAGATGAAGCAAGAGCCAGTGTTGCGTTCAACTCAATATCATAATTCGTAAGTTCTGATCGCCAACCAGGAAAAAATGAAGAAAACGTCCCCTTGACTCAGAATTCCTACTCAGGAACTCAGGATCTGAGATAGTGTAGCACTTCTTCTTCTTCTACTTCTTCCACTGGCTTTAATCCCACCAGGTGGGGTCGCCGGTACGAGTGACTCTTCTCCAGACCATTCTCATGATCCAAATTGGAGTCTCTCGCATAGTGTAGCACAAATTGCTGAAAAAAGTTAACGCTGGCTATGATGGAAAGATGTCTGCTTGTTTTGTATGGGGCTGCAAAGCTGCAGACCGGTCAGTGTGCCCATGCTGACCCCTGTCCGAAAGCACCTACAATGGGCACGTGAACATCAGAAATGCACCCTGGAGCAATGGAAGAAGGTGGCCTGGTCTGATGAATATTTTCTTTTACATCATGTGGATGGCCGGGTGCGTGTGTGCCAATTACTTGGGGAAGAGTTTGCACCAGGATGCACTATGGGAAGAAGGCAAGCTGGTGGAGGACGTGTGATGCTCTGGGCAATGTTCGGCTGGGAAACCTTGGGTGAAGATACTTTAACATGTTACCACCATCCTAAACATTGTTCCAGACCAAGTACACCCCTTCAAGCCAACAGTATTCCCTAATATCAGTGGCCTCTTTCAGCAGGTTAATGAGCCCTGACGTACTGCAAAATTTATTCAGGAATGATTTGAGGAACATGTTTGAGGAAGGTGTTGACTTGGCCTCCAAATTCTCCAGATCTCAATCTGATCAAGCATCTGTGGGATGTGCTGAACAAACAAATCCGATCCATGGAGGCCCCACCTTGCAACTTACAGGACTTAAAAGATCTGCTGTTGACATCTTGGTGCCAGATACCACGACTAACCTCCAGTGGTCTTGTGTAGTCCATGCGTCAACGGGTCAGAGCTATTTGGGCAGCACAAGGGGAACCCTACATAATATCAGGCGTGTAGTTTTAATGTTAAGGCTGATCGGTGTATATCACTCCTCACAGCTAACTGGCTAGCTAGTTGACAAAAGAAAATAAACATTGAGGCATCCACAGTTTTCCCCAACTTCAAGATAAATCAAATCCAACATAAATCCCAGTGACGCCAGTATTAGCGGCCAGTTAAAGGGCCCTTGTGGGTAATTTAGGAAACCATTAACCAAAGTGAAAATAGATCAACATATCAAAGAAAGACATTTTAACTCAGTATTTCCTCACAAAATACATTTTGGACGTCACTGAAGATAACATAATACTTAAGTATGATGTGCTGATGTGCTGAGAGTTGGAGGCCTACATTTACTAACAACAATCAACAATTCATGAAAGAAAACAGTCACAACATCGAGATCCCTCAGGTGGTATTAACCAGTTTAATTACCCCTGATTACATTTAAAAACATCAGAAATCAACAAATGTAAGGAGAATTAAAATGTTACAATTTGTTATTAAAACTCAACCTGTCATTAAAAGCTGTGATACCACAGAAATAAAGAGAGAAGGAAGGTAAAGAGAGAGAGAGAGAGAGAGAGAGAGAGAGAGAGAGAGAGAGAGAGACCATTACACAATAAAGCAATACAGTTTCTTTTCAAATTATGTAAATCCCACAAATGAAAAAGAAACACGCAAGATCAACAAAAGAGTAACATTACAAAATAACGAATTACACAACATGACCAGAGTTAAAAATCATATGCGTCCCCTCTACCTCCATACACTATCATCTGTCTCCATTATAACAGCCTGAAATATAATTACAGCTTTTAGTTATTTTACAACTTTAAAAAGGTTCAACTGTTACATGTATAACACATGGTTGGGTTAACGGCAAGAGACTCCGCTCTCAAATAGATCACTTCTTTGACGAAAACCAAACTCAGAACTAAATGAGGAAAAATAAACAATAAAAATGTCAATAATGATAATGATCATAAAACAGCAAATTTGACATATGGAAAATAAAAAATAAAAAAAAAATGAAAGAGAAATTAACCTGCTTAAAAATATGTAGTCCTGCGCCATGTCCCTCACATAAAGCAATGTCTTCCTCAGCGCAGCAGGTCCAGAGACCTAACAAATCATTCAATAGGTCAGGAAAAGAAGGCGGGGCTCCTGGGCAGGATAAGGATTATGAGACAGTTTTACTGGAGGAGTAAAGAGTAAGGCAACTGTCAGTCACATAAAGAGGATGGGGGGGGACAGAGGACGTCAGAAGCGTAGCCATCGGGCTTGCCAGTTCTGTCGAAAGTTAAATACTGTACAGTGTGAACGACATGCCCGTAGGATTTGTGTACGTCTTCCGGATGGCAGGATTCAGGCTCCGCCCTCACACAGTTTCTTCTCCGATGCTGTGCGCAAGTGTCCTCACAGCTTGGCTAAAGTTCACAGACCTTCAGGAGGTCCACTATACTGAATTCTGGACTGGTGGTTACCCAGGAGATGGACAGACAAAGCAGATACATACTCATTCGCTCACTCACTCACACACACACGAACAGAATGGCGGCACTTGCATCAGGTAAAATTCAGAGCTCTGCTTCTATCCAATGCTTGGTGTGATTTTTCTTTTGCTATTTGTGTATCTGTATTTAAAAAAATAAATAAATAAAAAAATCATACATGTATAAAAATGAACCAAAATAAAACCCCAACCCCAAAAAAAAAAAAAGCCTACATATGACATCCAGACCTTTTAAAACAAAACCTCTTTCAAAACCCTGGATAATTACATACCATTAATGCTATGGTTCCACGATTGCAGCTTACAATATTCATACAATATACAGAACAGGTTCAGAAATGTAAAAGTTTGGGTTCTCATGTTTTTGTCTCGACATGCTAGAAGGCAGTGTACAATTCTGGCCTGTTATGCTATCAGTTAGTGTGTAGGGGAAAGGATGAATCAGGTGCCTCTTACGCCACAAAGACGCTCAAAACTACACTTCCCACAATTCCCCAGGAGGTTCTGGAGGATTACATGAGAGGAACTCTAATTCCCACACAGGTAAAAAAACAAAACAAAAACAAAAAACACTGCCCACACAGGACACTCTACACTTACACAACGCAAAGCGTAGCCCTCTGGCCCCTCTCCTGCACCGAATGACACGCTGATCACTCACACAGCGAGCGCCGAGAACTAAGAACGAGTGACTAGAATGTTTTTTTTTTTTTGGGGTGGGGAGGTGGGGGGGATTGCTCCACTCGGCTATGATCCTGAAGCTTCGTTTAACCAAAGGGATCTGCAATCTTCAGAGATGTAAAACACGAATCCCTTCATCCACACAAAGAAGAAAAAAATTAAAATAAAAAATGGAATACAAACAGTATTTTCTGGTCCCAGAGCGAGCCAAAAAGAAACACAGAGAGCGAGAGAAAGAGAGAGAGCGCGAGCACTGAGGTGAGCTGGTTTACATAGAAAGAAGAGAAATCCTGAGAACACTCAGAAACATCACAACACACCACACACACTTCCAACTGAGCTTGCTTTCCCAAAACAGTAATCTCCACTGTTAAATGTTAGAGGTGTTAAACAGGCGCTGTCAACACTCCTAGTTTGAATCACATATCAATGGTCATGAGGCTGAGCAGCTTTAGGGAAATGTAGTCCAGTGCAGGATTCACACAAGCGACAGGTGGATTCATCATCAGTAATGTACATGTGGTTCTGTGTGTTTGTGTGTGCGTGCGTGCGTGTGTGTGTGTGCCATAAAGGGTCCCTGAGCAACATGGCCAGGCTGGTTACGTGTACAGCACAGCTCGTAGAGCATTTACAACAGTGCCTCTCTGAGGATGAGCAGACAAACACTCCACCCAAAGCTAATGATAGCTGATCTGCCCGTGTTTATGCTGATCATGTGATCATTTCAGTCTAGGACTTGCTCTGCCGTTCGGCATTCTGTCTGCGGGCGTGCGAGGGATTTGCAGGCACTTCACTTGAATAAAAAAAAAAAAAAAGTCCTCTAGTGCCAATTGTCAAAGTCTCCTGAGGGTCAGTCGTGCGTGTGCACGCATGTTACGTTTTTCCTTATTACAATCACCTTCTGAGAATGTTTACATTGGTGAGCTCTGAAATGAAAACACATTTGTTTGTTTGTGAAGAGTGGGGCCGATTTTGTTTCATGAGTGCTGGTGCTTGTGTGTCTGTATCGTAGATCTGTAAAAAGAGCCATGTCCGTCAGCGAGTGTGAGAACGTTGGCGGCCGTTGTTCTCGAGCGTCGTAGGGATCAGTGCTCGTCCTGCACGTTTGTGTTACGTCGGCACTTTGCTTGTATCAGCAGTCCTTGTTTTCCAGAGATAGCTGGGCGGCTGCACGGTGCAGTTCGGCGCCCAATTTGTGAGGGACGGAGTTCTCGCCGTCCTCCCTCTCGACGCCGCTGCTCTCTCCGTTCTTTTTGTCCCCCCGGACTTTTTTATCCTCAGCCTCCTCGGTGTGCTGCTCCTGGTCCCAGCGCCGCTTGAAGCGTAGTTTTAGTGGGATGCACTGAGAGGGAGAGGCCAAGGGGGCGTGCCGCTGCCCGCTAGTTGCCGGGGGAGTGTCCGGCTCGCTTTTTACCACGGGCATGCCGCCACGAGACGACGAGGAGGAAGGTGCACCAAAGAATGGCGGAGGAGCCGGGGCTTTGAACACATCTTCCTCAGAGTCATCGTACTGAAGAGAAGCGGAAACGCCGTTGGACTGACGCCCGGAAATGTGGTGGTGGTGATGGTGGTCACGGCGGTGGGCGGAGAAGAACTCTTGCTCGTCTCCCTCCTCGTCACTGATGTCAGTGACCTCAACCTCCTCCTCGGATTCGATGTCAGAGATGGGCTCTACCTGCATGACGACAACCGCCACGAAAGACAGAGAAAAAAAGAGAAACAGAGACCGTATAAGCGAGCGAGTAAGGTAGAAGGAGCACATTACACTGAACCTAAAATATTCACATGGTAAAATTATGAAGTGTAATATCCATCCACGGAGGAGCCTATCCCAGGGGACTGGAGGCACAAGGCGGGAGGACACCTTGAACAGTCCGTCGCAGGGCACAATCACACATGTTCACACATGAAAGGCAATTTGGAATTGCCGATCAGGCTACAGCGCATGGCTCCGGACTGGGGGACGAAACCAGAGTACAAGGGGAAAAAAAAAAAACAAACAAACAAAAAAAAGCACGGAGAGAACATGCGAACACCACACAAAGCATAATATAAAATGTACAACCGTATTAAAGTTTGCTATCAAAAAGCCTATGAAGAATTATGGCTTTAATATTTCGCATCTACAGTAAGTTATATAGCAAGGACCTGGGGAAGAATGAAATAATTGGTACAAAAATAGATTTCAGTGTTTAATGAAGCAATTGTGAAACAATGAATTTGGCCAATTATTGAAGTGCTAACAATACCCGTGACACGCTCATAAATTACATCACAAGTCACGGTGCGACCTTTTTCGAAATAAAATCTATTACAAAGACTTCTGCCCACTAAAACCAATGTGCTCTTCCCTTTCTTATGGGAAAAGAACATTTTGCACCACATATGCGTGAAAATGGTGAGGAGCAGGATGCTGTTATTTTGACTTCAGGAAATCGGAAAAAGAGTAAACAGAAATTTATTACAATACGTGGTACTTCCACTATTCCTGTAGTCATTATGTTTGTTTGATTATAAAGTCCCTCGTGTGCTGATACAAAGACAATAAGCCTGTCGACATCCATCCTTTACTGAAGATGTGATTATGGTTGGTCAGTATTTATTTATTAAAATGATGCGCTGTTCGAGAACAATGTTGGGCTTGGCTTCCACATTAGAATAATGCAGAATGTACTGGTTTAGAATTTGTTTAATCTAAACAATAATAAAAATAAAAAGAGACACACCTTGATCTTGGGGAGGCCTGTGCTGTTGAGCGATCCACTCGATGAAGAGTTGGAGACGATGCCCGAGCTCAGGTCGCTGCCGAAAGAGAGCGAAGAGCCGAGGGCGGACGACGAGGAAGAGCCGAGGGAGCCCTGGTGTCCTTGTGACTCGCGCTGCTGCTTTCTGCCTGGTGGTGGAGGCTGCAACTTGAACTTAAAGGGGGTGTGATGGGTGTCGTCCGCCGGGGCCAGCGGGTACGAGTGGGCAAGGACGGACGGACGCTCAGTGGTACTAGGCAGAGGCTTCTCGGGTCGCTGCGGCTGGGGCACAACCACGTTGGGATAGTGGAAGAGGGCGCGCGGGCTCAGGTGGTAGTTATAGACACTCTGCGTATGCGCCTGCAGGTAGCGCTGCATATCCTCAGCGCTGAATGAGAATATGGAGCCTGGGATTGGTGACAGCGTTGGCGAGGGTGTGTAGGGCAGGTGTGTGCCTGCCGTCACAGGGAGGGCTGGTGAGAGTGGCGGTGGAGCCAACAGGCCTGAGCCTGTGGGAGCGAAGGGCGAGAGTGGCTCCGGGTGAGCGCGGTGACCCCTGTGACCAGCATGGTTTCCGTACATCCGGTACAGAGCGTCGTGGGCCAGGCGAGGCGGCACCGCGCTCCTAAAGCCTCTTTCAGGCACACGCTCTTCCGCCACGCCAACGCCGAGGCTGCCCTCGTCAATCTCCGAGTTGGCGGAGGTGCCGTCGCTGCAGTCAGACACCGAGCCACGAGCCAGGCGCCGCGCCACGCTGCTGAAAGAGCCCGGGCTTCTCAGCTCCTCACTGCTGGGGGAGAGAACCTCAGATGGGGTGGACGGAGGGAAACGGAAGTGAGACACTGCACCTGTGGGCACGGGAGGAGCGCTCTGAGGAACGCCTACACCTACAAGCCATGAGACAGAGTGGGAATAAACAAAGAGAGTTAAACACACACATATACACACACACACATACACAAGAAAGGGACAAAAGATGGCATGAGATGGAAAAACATTATGTTCTGTGTGAGTTCTGTAGAGAGAGCAGTGAGTGGGCAGTTTGTCTGCATGCGTGTTTGCACATGTGTGTCATTTTGTTTGTGTAGGAGTTTAAAATACAGTATGTAGGCAGTGTGTGCGTGTGTGTGTGAACGCACGCGAGTAAGTAAGTGTGTGTCTTTGTGTGTACCTGCAGACCCCATGTCTATGAAGGGGTAGTTGACAAGGACCAACTTGTTGAAGTTGAACTTGTAGGTGAAGCGCTTGCCTTTCGTTTTGTGCAGGATCCGTTTGTTGTAATAATACCTGCAGGACAACAGAAACACGTAGCTCTGCTGTAACACAATCACAAACACACGTGCTTTCGACCGTTTCATAGCCGGCTCTGGTCATCCTAGTTTGAGGTTATATAACTTGCTGTTAAAAATCTCCTTTCTTAATCCTTTTATAGAGTTCTGCTCTCTCGTCTATACATACAGAACTTGTTTCCTCCTCCAGCTTTTTACATAACCTCGGTCGTTTCTCGTTGCTCCGGCTATTTATACAGACCTAAATGTGCCCCAGATGTGATCACCCTCTACTCGCAGAGCGTGAGCAAGCTTGAGCGTGCAGAAGATCTTGATCTTACGCTTTACGACGTGTAAGCTACTCATTTGTGCGAGTGGCAGGTTTAAGGGAAGATGCTGACATGGGCGGATTTTGAAAAATGTTTACAGGATGCCGCTTAGCTGTGTGTCCAAGCTCTGTGTGTGTGTGTGTGTGTGTGTGTGTGTGTGTGTGTGTGTGTGTGTGTGAGTTTAGGGCCATATTTAGACTTATGCACACACTTTTGGACACACCATTCAAACAAGTTTGAGAGTGCACTCAAATACATTTTTATACAGTGGGGGATATAAGTATTGAACATGCCATCATTTTTTTCAGTGAATATATTTCCAGTGAGGCTATTCACATGATTTTTTCACCAGACTTTGGTATTAACTCAAGAAATCCACAGATATAAAGAAATCCAAACATTAAAGTCCATAAATAAAGTTATGTGTCATAAAGCAGAATGACACAGGAAAAAAGTAGAAAAAATAGTTCCAGCTGATGTTGTGTTTGGCGTGAGGCTGTCCGCTTCGTGCCTTTGCGGCAGTCGGGGAAGATGCAACTTTCTTATCTGGCGTGCCGGCTGTCGGTCCCTCGCAACAATACAAACAAACACACAAACAAACACAGGGAGCGTGGTCTATACTGACTATACTGAAACACTGGATCCATAGCTATGACCGCTAGCATGCTAAACATACATGCTTCACTGATAACACCCATATCTATCACACTGCCATCTACGTTAATACTGTGCAAAGTGCGCAGTCACACAAGGGGTTTAAATACCCAACATAATTAAACTAAACATAGACATCTGGCTCAAATGAAACTACACCCTCAACCATCAGCCAATGTCTAAAAAGGAAGAGAATGAAACCAAAACAAGAGTCACATGTCCACTTCGAAACTGCACCGCAGTGCCATCTGCCGGCAGTGGCATAACAGAACACCCCTCCAACGGGTCCTGGGCCCCTGTAAGAGCTGTCTCTCGCTGCCGCAGAGAACGAGGCGGTCTCCGGCGGGCAGCAAACTGGCGGAGCACCTCCCCCTGCTGGAACACTGGGCGCAGTGCAGCACCCCGGCGGGACTGGAACTCTGAGTGATGTCTTCAGCAGCGCTAAAGCTCAGGGCAGCTGCCTCGGCCTGGCAGGGCGTTGGCACAGCCTCCTCGGTCGGGCAGGGCGGCGGGCCGGCATCCTCGGCTGGCAGGGCGGCGGGACGGCCTCCTCGGCTAGGCAGGGTGACGGGACGGCTTCTTCGACGTGCAGGAGCTCTACAGCCGAGACCTCCCCGTAGGCATAAAGCTGTAGCTCTGAGGTCACCATGTTGACCTCATGCGGGAGCTCCACAGCTGAGGCCTCACTGTAGGCCTCACGCTGCAGCTAGAGGTCACCATGTTGACCTCAGGCAGGAGCTCCACAGCTGAGGGCTCCCCGTAGGCCTCAGGCTGGAGATCTGCTCTCACTATTGCCCCCACCCCCCCAAAAAAAAAGTTATGGTCTAGCCTTCAGCTCTGGACTGGGCAGTGTGACTGGATCTTTAGCAAGGCAGCAAGGTGGAGCGCTGTTCGGTGTTATGGGAAGGGGGTTAAGTGCCTCCAGGTTGCGGAGAATCTGATCCACTTCAGCCTGCCTCTGCTTCATCTGGAGCTCCTCCTGCTGTATTTTTTTCACAATCTACTGCTTCCACTGCCACGCATAGAACTCCTCTGGAGTCGGGAAGTCCCAGTAATAAATCATCTTCCCGAACAGGTAATCTCCTGCTACTTCCCTGTTTTGGCACAGTATTCTGTAACAAAACGGGACTGGAGGCGGGAAGTAGGGACAGGAGCAATGCCTTTATTTATGAACAAACAAACAAACAAACATAGGGAGTGCGGTCTATAATGACTATACTGAAACACTGGATCCCTAGCTATGACTGCTAGCATGGTAAACATACATGCAAAGTGCGCAGTCACATAAGACATAAAAAAAACTTAATTAAACATAGACATTTGGCTCAAATTAAACTACACCCTCGCCCATCAGCCAATGTCTAAACAGGAAGAGAACGAAACCAAAACAAGAGTCACGTGTTCACTTAGAAATCGCACCGCAGTCCCATCTGCCGGCGGTAGCGTAACAGAACCCCCTTGCACAGCGAGGAAGATATGTTTACCAGAAATGTTCAACAAAAATGAAACCCTCTCTCTCTCTCTCTCTCTCTC
>JAOUWY010000071.1:32349970-32366477 GCA_025728095.1 Prietella phreatophila
CTCTCTCTCTCTCTCTCTCTCTCTCTCTCTCTCTCTCTCTCTCTCTCTCTCTCTCTCTCTCTCTCTGTCTCTCTCGTCACACTTGGGAAGTGTAGCTCATCTCCTCTTGCAGAAGTAGTTGGCTTTTTCACCTCAAATAAAATTGCCTGTGACTGTAAATCTATCAACACAAAATGTTTAAAGATTACTCAGTCCTATATACAGCGGTACTTGAAAATTTGTGAACCCTTTAAAATTTTCTATATATCTGTGAGAATATGACCTAAAACATCATCAGATTTTCAGTCCTAAAAGTAGACAAAGAGAATCCAGTGAAACAAATCTTTAAAACTATATTATTTTATATTTATATACTGAGGACCTAATATTACATATATGTGAGTGGCAAAAGGATGTGAACCTTTAGGATTACCAATCCGGTGTGAGTGAGCACCCTGTTTTATTTAAAGAGCACACATCTATCAAAGACCCCGCCTTGTGCCCGATGCTTCCTGGGATAGGCTCCAGGTTCCCCTCGACCCTGAAGAAGGAATATGCGGTAGAAGATGGATGGATGGATGGATGGATCTATCAAAGTCTGATCGTCACGACACATGTTTGTGGAAGTGTATCATGGCAAGAACAAAGGAGATTTTTGAGGACCTCAGAAAAAGAGTTGTTGCTCATCCGGCTGGAAAAGGTTACAAAACCAGCTCTCAAGAGTTTGGACTCCACCAATCCACTTTCATACAGATTATGTACAAATGGAGGAAATTCAAGACCATTGGTACCCTCCCCATCGACAAACAAAGATCACTCCAATAGCAAGATGTGTAATAGGTCACGATGTCACAAAGGAACCCAGGGTAATTTCTAAGCAACTAAAGGCCTCTCTTTTATTGGCTAATTTTAATGTTCATGAGTACACTCTCAGGAGAACACTGAGCAACAATGGTGTGCATGGCAGGGTTTCAAGGAGAAAGCCATTGTTCTCTAAAAAGAACATTGCTGCCCGTCTGCAGTTTGTAAAAGATCATGTGGGAAAGCCAGAAAGAAAAATGTTGTATGGATGGATGAGAACAAAATAGAAGTTTTTGGGGAATGAGAAGCATTATGTTTGGAGTAAACATGGCATTCCAGCTTAAGATCCTTATCCCATCTGTGAAACATGGTAGTGGTAGTATCGTGGTTTGGGCTTGTTTTGCTACATCTGGGTCAGGACGGCTTGCCATCAATGATGGAACAATGAATTCTGAATTACACCAGTTCATTATAAAGGAAAATGTCAGGACATCTGTTCATGAACTGACTATTGTAGCTCATTCCCAATAAGCTTCATCCTGTACTAAGTAATTAATACAAATATTTCAAATCTGAACATAATTTGTTTCACATGCACAAATGTACACAAGCTTGCTATTCTTTAGCCTTGGTTAAATGTATTGAGTTTATAGGCTACTGTATTTTTTAATTTAAAAAAAAAATCCATTACATCTTCCATGTTCAGGTTTACTTTTGGATTTTTTGTTTTCCTCACTTGGAAAATTGTAATAAGTTTTTTACATCCAAAAATGTAATAGAAACACACTACAGTTTGATAAAGTTGAAATTCCAAGATGGCAGTGTACCCAGTACCCAGTGGCCCTGCACTGCCCAAAATGATTTGCGATGATATCTTCCAGAGGTTATTCAGGCAGCTGATGCTACAACATAAGTTGTATAAGTACAATACTTTGCTGCATTTGCACCTGTATTTGTTCAATGACATTAAAATCCACCCATTAATGATCTATAGCTTAGAAATCTAACAAGCTGCATTCCAAATAAAGTTGTAAGACCAGGTACTGCTTTAATAAACATCCCATAAGTTAAGCATAAGAATGAGTGGCCTTTTTATACAGTAAAATTCTGTAAAACTCACAACCCCTCTATACTCTCCAGGCCTTTTTTAAAGCAATTTTTATATGATTTCATTGTGTTAGTACTTCTTGCAATTTCTATTTGTTACAGCTATTAAATGAATAAAAACTGTTTAATAATAATAATAATTCTTATGAATACACAGAGTGTACACAGAATGTATCTCTTCGCAGACAGAATACATTTATGACGGGAAGTTGCTGTTTGCACCTTTATTGTCTTTTTCTTGTTGTTATTTATGACAATGAGTGCTGAAAAACACAGACAATTCTGTTCGAGAGGAAACAGATGAGAAGCCACAGAAAAATGCAGTGCCTGTGTGTAGGAAAATGGCTTTGCCCTTGACTCCCCAGGGAAAAAAGGAGCAGCTACTGTGATCTGCACTTTCCCACATCCATATACGCCGTAAACATTATCTGCTCCGGTTCAGACAAGTTCTTTCCTTTCCAATTCTCTGAATTTTCTCTCTCCTTCTCTATTATTCCTTTGACTAGCACTTGTGCTGACTCGCTATATCTCTCTTTATCTCGCTCGGTCTTTGTAACGAAGGGCCTTCAGCAGAGGAAGTGTGGACGGTGAGTTGAGAGGAATGGGAGTGGGAGAGAGAGAAAAGACTGTGATGTGCAGTGCAGTAGAGTGAAGAGAATGGATGAGGTGCATGTAAACGAGTAGTAATTGAAAGGCCTGGGAATAATGACTCAATCTTCCCATTCAAACATCATGGTACTTTTTCTCTCATGGTTAAAGTACATAGCACATCGTGCTCACTGATGACCGCTGTGTTATTCTCTGTCAGTTCCTTCATTTCTCCATGTCTCTCATCTCATTGTCTATTGTTCATTTTCTGTCATGTACATCACTGCTTACTTTCTTTCTCAATAGTGTATTGTATACCTTCACACACTTTGCTCTGGACATCAGGCTCCTGTGTTTACTCAGAACCTATATGAACTGGTGTTGACATGAATGCGTGAATCAGTGAACTGTTTTGGGCCTGATGATGACCTCATGACTAGATCTATTATAAGGAAATCCCTTGTGCAACTGAGGGTTAAGAGTTTTGCTGAAGGACACTGCAGTGCTGGGATTTGAGCTCACAGCCTCATATAGATGTGTAATACAGTAATCGAGCTGCCGATGCCCCCTGCATTTACTACAGCAATTGTGCAACCATTGGTTTTGGGAAACAACTATGGCTTTGCTCACATAGGAACAGAGTTGTGAAACTGAGCTATAAGTAATTCTCTCATGAAGTTTGGTGTCTCACCCTAAAGATGTCCAACGCTTGGTCCAGTCACCTACACACAGGTTGGTTGACAGAGTTATGTGTATTTAGGGGCAATGAGTAACCACTTGAGACTTCCAAACAATAGGAATGGTATAATGACTTGGTGCCATGAATGTTTGTATATTATGTGTAATATATTTCCTGTAATTCATATCCAGATTTTAAACAATGCACAAAATTTGACATTTAAGGTGTGGCTAGAGTCCATGGGAAGCCTGTGGCATTTTGATAGGGGAAACACACACACACACACACACACACACACACACACACGCACACACACACGCACAAAATAATTAAACATACCCGAAAACACAACTTATATCATTTTAATATAATATATACATGGGAAGTTCTGCTCAATTCAGTTCCTGTTCAAATCAAAGGCTGCAGAAAGTAGTGTCAGGTTCACACCACTTCATAGTTTAACCTTCTCACTCAGTTTTAGTATCCTGGACAGGGTCATGGAGGATCTGGAACTATTTCCAGAAGACGGAAATACACGCTGTATCATACAGCACCATGCACACGCATTCACACCTAGTGGCCATTTAGAGTAGCCATTCAAACTGCTATGTTTTGAGGTGGAAGGAAACCAGTGAACCCAGAGGACACCCATGTGGACACAATGTAGAACAGACACTGAAACTCCACACATGGTCTTGACCCAGTAAGGCCTGACTATTAGGAGTTTTAATTCTGGTAGCTCCACTTCTCAGTCGATTGCAAAGGATAAAGTGTCACAAAGATTTACATAAAAATTTTAATAGCTGGTTTGTACTTTTACATTGAAGCAAGTTCAGATATCTGCTCTGTGATGAAGAGAAGTGGCTTACGGGTAAGTGTAGATTTCAGCAGCGGCTTGCAGACAAGGCTTAAAAATCCTCAGTTTATGTCAAACTTCCTGATATTTCCTAGTTTTTTTCCACTGCCAGAATATTTTAAACACTTTTGCTTAATTATGCTTCTTCTTATAGTCTTAAATTTTCATTATATGAAGTGGAGCCACATCAAGTGCATCAAGTTTCAACAGGGCCAATGGAATCTGGGCGATGCTGAGGGAAGTATGCATTCATGTGTGTGTGTGTGTGTGTGTGTGTGTGTGTGTGTGTGTGTGTGTGTGTGTGTGTGTGTGTCAGTCAGTGGCCTCTTTGTCATCAAAGAAACCTGTTTATTTTCAAGCTTGGCGCTCCAACTGTCAGGGGCCGCATAATACCCCACCATGTCTGAGTCTCACTCCTTTCACCCTCCCATCTCTGTCTCTTTCTCCCTTTTTCTGTCTCTTTTCTGTATTTCCCCCTTGTGCCCACATAGCCCTTTCCATAAGGGTCATGCCTCATAGTTTCATCTTCAACTAATGTTCTTTGTGTCGTGTTTTCACCTGCTGCCCAGTGTAACACAGAACTGACAATCCATTCTCTCTCTCTCTCTTACCCTACCTCTCTCTCTCTCAGCTGGTTTTCACACATGAGTAATAGGATTACCACATACAGCTCTGAAAAGGACAGAGGCTAGAGAGGAGGAAAAACAGAAGAGGAGGAGGAGAAGGAGGTATAGAGCACGAGGGAGGAAGTGAACGGAGGCGTCAGTCGTGGGGTAATGAAGGGAGCAATTAGAGAGCAACAGAGTGTTTGCGGAACACGCAGAAGGTCAAAATAGAATGGATTAGGGACAATGTGAGTGTCATTAAAACCCTTGTCTGACAGAGTCTATAATATTCCAAGAGCGAGAGAGCATGAGGTACTGTCTGGCTGTGTGACAGTCGCTATATTAAGCACAGCATGTGTTGACAGTGTGTCCAGTATCTTGCTAAGGAATTCTTCTCTCTGGCACTGAGGAGATGGCATCCGCTTGCCCCTAGTTACCCCCTTAACGAAAGATCACATATCCTACCACGCAAGTACTTGAACGCACACTGCAGGGTGTTGCGCTACTTCATGACCATTTACTGAGTCACATCTCACTCACAGGACTCATTATGAAACATTTATTGAAATTGTGATGTGTCTATGTCTAATACTCTCTCTCTCTCTTCATTACATTTATGGTGCTCTAGAGACATACAGAGACAGGATTTAGCATTTCTGATTATTGTTGATTTTATGGTATTGAAAAATGATGGTCATGAGAAACTGTGAGATATTTACACTTAAATATACCAGAAAGTCTGCGTCTGCGTGTTTATGAGTGTATAGTGTTGGTGTATGCAGGATGTGATGTGTAGAGGGTGTGCGTGTGCCATGGGCACTGTAGTAGTCTAATGACTCATCTATTGATATGCCCTCTTCAGACGCCCCCGTTGTTTTTGAGTGTTCGTTGTAGACGGAACAGAATGAGCCCATGCTTCCATATGCTCGTGAACGAAGCTGTTCTAATTCACTGCCTAAAAGGCTTAATATTCAAAGCTAAGGTGTACAGCGTCTGGGTTGCACACATGTTTTCAGCACATACACACACATACGTACACCTTTGCCTTCTGGGCTGAAGGACTGTGTGACAGTGTGACAGTGGCAGATTGTGAGTGGGAGCAAAAATGACTGACGAATCCTCGGACCAATCTGTACACAGCTCTCAGCATGATACTGAATGATTATCTTGAGCAAACGTACAGAAACCGCATATCCTACGCATTTGTTTTCAGCCGAGTGTTTTTTAATAGGACTTTTGCATGTGAACTTGATAGAAGACAAATGAGCATGTTCAGTGTGGCTGCACTAGATTCTTGTTTATACTTTCTGTAAGTATAGGATGGTTCTGATCTAGGATTGCTAGACTGGGTGGAGATATTGGGTGTCACATTTTAGCACTTTCCTTGAAGATGGGTTTTACTCTGTAATTCACTATAGTGTACTCTGGAAATATTATGAAACAGTAACAGTTTTACTATGATATTCAATGGTAACTATAGTAACTATGGTATGTGGTTAAGCTGGAGTAACAATGACACTGATCAAGGAAGAAAGGTTAAATCTTAAATCATCTCTCAAAGCCCAGATCGATCTGATAGAGGCTTACCACTAGATTTTGGAGCATGGCTGTTGGGATTTGTCCATTCAGCTATAAGAGCATTAGGTACTGATGTCAGGCAAGGAGGCACGGGTGCAGTCAGAGTTCCAATTAATCCCAAAGTTGTTCAGTAGGATTGAGGCTTGGTGTTTGTCCAGGTTCTCCAACCTTGGCAAACCATGTCTTCATGGACCTCGCTTTGTGCACAGGGGCATTGTCCTACTTGAACAGGTTTGGGCCTCTTAGTTCAAGTGAAAGGAAATGGCAATGCTACAAACATACAAATAAATTCTAGACTATTGTCTGGTTCTAACTTTGTGGTAATTGTTTGGGGCAGAACCACATATGGGTGTGATAGTGTGGTGTCCACATACTTTTGGCCATATAGTGTATCAATGTTGTGTCTGTATATTCATCAGCAAGATGTTTCCCCATGCATACACCAATATTTAAATTCTCCATAACTCTTGATCTCTGCAAGATCAGAGAGCCCCTGGCCTGTCCACAAGTCATATCTATAATCAGTGAACAAGTGGTTAGAACTGTTTAGGAGACGACACAGAAACTCAGAGTGCCTTAGATACATAAACAGCCATAATCACAGTCCAGAAAGGTTACTGAGTCTGTCTGCATCATAAATATGTGTGTGAGAAGGATCCTGGTGAGCAGAGAATCAGGAACACCGACTACTCAAGTCCAGATGTCCCATGAGTCAGATGGGCAAAAGTGAAGGTGGAAAATCACGGAGGCAGAGAGAAACAGAAAAGGAAAGGAGGAGAAAAATAATGACTAATTTGGCTTCTGATAGCGTGGAGCTTCTTTTGTTGCTTTTTTTTTGTGGGAAAATCATCTGTTGCACTAATGTGTAGGGCTTAGCATATGCTGCCATCTAGTGATTAAATAACTGCACATTCAACTTCGTGCTAGAAACAAAGACTCACTGGCAACAACGTATGTGGAGGGAAACATTTTCAGATATCGTGCTTTGTACAAAGAAAAAAAATATAAAAGGTAGCCAGTCGATGTAGAGTGGCTACCCCAAAACTACATACTGCTAGCATGTTAGCATGTTAAATATTATACCAAATATATGATTCAGTATAGTATTTCTTACAATGCTATATTGTTCACTGGAGTCTAATTAACTGAGGTGAATATCCAAGTGGTATTCCCATGGGGAAAAAAGTGAAAGTTTAATTTTGCTAACAAGCAAGCCACTTAGCTTACAAAGTTACTATGTTCCAACATAAGTGAGAGCTGGGACATGTACATCCTTTTATTGCTGTTTAATGTGTTTTATAGTGTACAGTATGGCATTTCTTCAGTTTAGTGTAAACGTTAACAGTTAATGTTAATAACATTCAGAAATTTCAAGTGTGATTAGATAGTGGATTTTAAAGTGCACCTATTATGCAGTATCCTCAGTAATTCCAGACTTACTTCCTGTACAAACCTACATAGGTTTGTAACAAAAAAACAAACAAACAAACAACCCACCTCTGGTCTTCATTGGCTGCTCGCGAACAACGTGTACTTTGACCCGCCCTCAAACACTACAGCTGAGGTTGAGATTTCGGGTCGATCTTCCAATGAATCACTCTCAGACTTGGCTCAAATTGATACAAATAAAATTGAATTGAATTGAATAAGGTAAAACCTACATTATTACAGAGTTGAAATTTAGATATGGTAGTGGGCGTTTCCTTTCCGACATGCGCTGTAAGCGCTAGACCAGTTACAATAGACTGGGACATCTGACCAATCGGAGCAGAGTAGGCTCTCTGAAAGGAGCAGTTTAGAGTGAGCGGCTCCTTGAACGAATCTTTTGTGACCCTGAGAAATAGAGGTGAGACTGCATTGTAAATTATGAGAAAATGAAAGTGTTATTTGACCTTGGATGCATACAAACCTATTGTATGAGACCTCTAAAAGAAAATTAGGCACGATTAAAAAGCATAACAGGTGCACTTTAAACTAATGTATGATATTATTCATTTAAATGTGTTTTTGGTGTTTAAAGTTAAAAGGTAATTAACATAATAGGGATCTGTAAAAATGTGTCCTGACTACATATAACCTTTGGAAAGTTTACTTAACGTGTGTTAACAGAACATTGAACTGGGGAACATAAGAGCCTGGGAAAATAGGAATGACCCCATACACATCATGCTAGCTAGATTAGTTAGCTAACATATAAGTGTTCAGTCTTTGCTTATGATTTGAACACATAATAGATTAGCATAACTAGATTAATCTTAGTATGTGTTTTTATTCATACAGCATTGTTCTAGACTTTATACTTAGACACAAAAACAATAAGTAATAAAAAACAAAAAATCAAAATGACATTAAACTAATAACTTGGTACAGCAATGAAAACAATATATAGTAAAAGCAGGTGAGCGAAAGCTCATTCATGATCGTATTGACGTGACCTGAGGTGTTCGTGATTTTATTGTTTTTATTATTGTGTGTTTAATTCAATTAGATGATTATCTCTTGGCTTCAACAAACTTTATTTTTGTTTATCCCAGCCTGGGGAGTCATGACATGCATGTGAATCATTGGTTTCCAAGCTGTCTAACTAACATTATTACCTTGTGGGACATATGGTAAGTAGCTAAATATGTTTTTATCAGCATGTCCATCAGAAGCATATAGGTTACTTAATGTCAGTGTGGATCTTAGCTACATTGAAATGGCATGCAGTTTTCCTGTAGTCAGTACTTTAAACACTGCTTATGGTACTAACAGTCTGTGCCAAGCTTAATTTCCAGGGCTAAATATAGCCAGACATGATGCTAACCTCCCTGCTGGTAATTTGGTTAATACACCTTTAATAAGGCTTTCATGACAAGGCCTGACAGGTTGTATTTAAAAAAAAAAGACACAATGTCCATTCATAGTATTCTACCATTTTTATTTGGATGAGCGAGACACTTTCAGTTACAAAAATGACTTAAAATGAACAACACTGTACAGTAAACAAGCAAGTTATTTCATCATTTTTTCTTCTTTTTTTTTTGGTTTCAGAGATAAATACACTAAAAGGCTAACCTGTCACCAAAGGGAAGAGAGGAAAGAAAGGGGACAGGGAAGAAAAGGTCTGTTCACATCAAAGATTAAAGGAAAGGATAATAGGGGTCACATACATCACATATGTGCTTACACACACACCCACACACACACACGCACACACACACACCCATGCATGCACTCACACATGCACACAAACTGTATCAAAATAAAATAGGTGTTGTATATATAACGTACATACACGCAAATACATACACATAAATGCATGTA
This sequence comes from Prietella phreatophila, assembly GCA_025728095.1. NCBI lineage: Eukaryota > Metazoa > Chordata > Actinopteri > Siluriformes > Ictaluridae > Prietella > Prietella phreatophila. Next base: position 32,359,470 of record JAOUWY010000071.1, read on the forward strand.
CTTTTACAACCACACCCACACCCAGAGACGCACCCATACACACACACACACATACACACACAGATCAGCATCATAAAAGTAATCACAGAAAAATCATGAACATAAACTATTTTATCATCATAATCATCGTCACCATAACCTTCACGAGAAGCAAAAGTTTTCCCCAATAACAAATAATTAAAAAATATAAATTTTTATCAAAATCATCATTTATGATGATCTGCTTTGGATTGCTGAGGCCATCGTTCCAGAAACTGGAGTTGCTAGGTGAACACACATGGGGGGGAGGATGGGGGGGGGCAGAAAAGCTGCAGAAGATGCATTAGTGGAGATCTTTGGTTTCACTAGAACAGTTTAAGATATTTGCTCTTTTATTGTTATTCCTTTGGACTGAAGCTGTATTTGAAATCAAACACAAAGAAGAGAGAAGGGTAGGCATCTTGCTGTCTTTTTCCCTGCTTTGCTGTGCTGTGGTTGACCATTAGTAAGGACTTAACAGTGATCAGGCCTCAGTGCCTGTTAAGCAAATGGCCCTGGCAAGAGCCACTGTCAGGGTTTGCACACCAGCTTTAGTACAGCAACATCAGTAAATGTGACAAAAGCAATAACTGGCGTGTGCACTGAGGCTGCCATTGCACTGTTTTTGCATTGAAATCATTATGTTAAGTCAAAGATTCGTCTCAGGAAGTGCGTATGATGTGTCGGGGTTTCCCAGTGGAGTGTTTGCTTTGGTATCGTCCTGTGGTGTTTGACTTCACCGAGAGACTGCGAGACGCCTTACGCATGCTCCCTCAGTTCACACCGAAAACCGATTTTAAGTTCTGGATGACAGCAAGGAAGAGAAAAAGAAAACAAGTGAAAAAGAGTGGTAGAGAGAAACGCTGGTCCTGATTACACCCACAGTTAATCTAATGCCTAATGCTGTCTCTGTGGCACATGGAAATCAGACTATCAAGCTCCTGAGGTGGATAAGCTTCTCATTGCATTGCATATGCTAATCTCTCTGTAGTGAAGACACTATTCTCTTGAGTTACGATCCAGTGATCACTTGAGGTAAACAGGAAGCAGAATCATTTACTCTCGGACTCTTTTGACATTAAAAAGTCACCTAGCAACAACAGTCTCAGCCTCTACCCAGTCACCAGCCCTCAGCACCTCTCACAGCTGACAGACAGGGCCGCCGGCCAATGGGCTTTTGGTGTATGTTCTAGTGAATCATTCAAGCGCACCCCGAATCTAATAAGATTGTGTCAGGCTACAATTGTGAGCTAGAAAGGTGCAGTAGGCTTGCTGACTGTAGAAGTGGCTATAAGGGCTGAAGGAAGGCAGAGGAGTTGAGCTGAGGTCAAAAGGGCAGGGAGAACATACCCCCAAGGTCTTCACAATGGTCCTGTTTCGTTTTTCACTGTTTGTTCGCTCATTTCAATGGAACGTTGATTCAAAGGCTGAGAAGAAGGGGGCTGCAATTGACTCATCTCTGATTTGCTCTTGTTATGTCCCTACAACTGCTCAAGTGTCACTCTGAGTCATATTTGCCAGCTGGGAAATCAAGCAAGACGTTTCTGTGTTGTGATATATAATGACTAGCTCTTATGTCCTTGTCCTCCAAACACGACTGCACTACTTTTACAACTGTCCTGTTGTACATGGAGCTACAGAAAGATCAGATTGTAATGTATGGTGTATAGTCGGAGTCCACTACCTAAGTTTGTGTTTTAGACTGATATTAAAAGTACAATTCAATCAAGAGGTATCGTTCAACACTATATCATTTTAAAAAGACAGCAAACCAGATTTAGTAGTTTAAACTAGTCAACTTAAATCGAATTTGAATATCCCATTTACACAATGGAATATTTTCACCGACGCAAATCACCGACACAAATGCTCCTAACACAGTGTTAATGGTTGATGTCCTCTGTGTACTATATTCATTTTACCCGATTAACAGACAACACTCCTTGGAAGTAGACTCAGACTTTTGGACCCTACTTGCATCCTGAAGAACAGTGACGTGTGCAGCTTCGAAAAGCAAATGGCCTTAGCATGTAGACTTTGGTAAATAAAGCTTATCTGAGAAGCTCATGGATGCAGCACGAGACCACTGTGATTTCCCGAACGTCGATCTGCCCCATGACCTCTTTCAGCTCGCCCAAAAGCAGCCCCGTTTGTACGCGCTACAAACAGATGCATCGTTCTGCTTAAAGCGTCCTTTAGTTTGGTTTATCGTCAAAGAGAGTGAGGTATTTGAGGAACTATCTCTCTTCATCAACCTGATCAGACACAGACAACGAGAAAGAAAGCGGAAAGAAGGAAGTCGAGCAGAGAGCTAGAGAGAGAAAGATGGAGACAGCATCGATATGATTCTGCTTACCTACATTTCTTTCCTATTCTTCCATGGCCCGGACCGTTTCTGCACAGAATCCCTCTTTGCACTTTTTTCCTCTTTTATCCAAATTCCCTCCATCTTTCCTCTCTTCCAGTTTTTATTTTTTTATTTTTTGGTTTTGTAGCTGTTTAAAGCTTTCGGCTCAAGGCTCCGAGCAGCACTGTGTTCGACGCTGTTAATCATCATCACAGCAATGCAGTCAACAAATGATTACGTGGTGAGACTCTCAGTAAGCGCACAGGTTCACAGGAATATAAAAATCCAACCTAACAAAGTTCTAAGGTTTTTTTTTTTTTTTAGATGACTACTCGTGCTGATTTCCTGTAGTTGATGGCTACATTAGAAGATCTAGACCAAAAAAAAAGAAAATTCTTCACATTCTTATACAGTAGATATAATGCGTATACACTGGGATTATTCAATGCTATAAGACTATAAGACCCCGCATCATGACACTACTATCTAAACCGAGCTTGTAAAAAGGTCACTGTAACATTGTGCTAAAACGTTTGATGTTCGTACAGAACGTCATGTCAGCGTCTAGCGCAGTGCTGCTCTTCACCCTGATAGGTTATCCCCACACAGGCTCCGCCCTTAAAGGAGGAGCGGAGGGTTAAGGGGACGAGCTACCCTCCCTGTGTTGGTCATTAGTCGATAAGGACCAATGGTTGCATTCTTTTATGGATTTGGTTTTTGAAAAGGTTGCCTTGGCGAAGTAGAATTACATTTTGACACAATCTGATGCCTCAAACATAGCAATAAAAATGCATTTGGGATAAATAAATCAATAAATTAAAATAAATTAAAAATTCATAAATAAGTAGAATCAGAACAATCACAAAAGAGGTGTGAGGTGGAAAAAGAAAGCCTAGAAATATTTAAACAGAAATATTTTGGTCTAAAATCAAGTCTGCAACTTTTTTTTTTTTTTTTTTTACCTTTTTCTATACATCAGCAATAAGTAAGCATTGTAACATAGATCATTTACTACAAAATCTATAGAAGCACTAAATGATCCATTCCATCTAAACGGTCATGTGGAGAACAGGGTTAATCAGTTCCCTTTCAGAAGCTCTGATCACCTCCACGCCTTCGTTCTTATAGCACTGCGTGGTGCCGATCTTTCGGTGTATACACGCGTGTTTGATATTCGATTTAAGAGTTAAAGCTTTGGCTTGTTATGTTCTTGGGTGCCTGTGTGTATTTGTTTTCACCTTCATCCTAGTTGATCTGTTTAGATGAATGTTCACAGTATTTCTCCAACCACCTGATGGAGTCTCTAGCACGACTAGGAACAAGGAGGGGTCATAAAAAATAATTAAAAAAGAACAATTCTATAATAATTGAACATGTTCCCCCCACCCCACCCCCAAAGAAAAAATCATAGCACGCAATAAACCAAAGGAACAGCAGCTACATAAATAGCAGAGAACCATTCCCACAAACAAGACAGACGGAAAGAAAGAAAAGTCCCGAAAGGAAGAAAAAGTACATCCTTCCCAAACCCAAAAGAAACCAGCCACATCTCTTTAACTTCAGTGAGGTCATCAAAGCTACCGTCCCAAGGACCAGGAAGGGTTCAACTGACAGGAGGAAGAAGAGTGTCGAACTCATCCATGAATCCATCCATCCATCCATCAATCTATCTATCCATCCATCTATGTTGTTATCATCTACCGCTGACATCATCCCTGACTTTCTTTCACAGATGGATGGAGGGATAAAGAGAGATCTTCTCAATATTTCTTGTCTCCTCTTCCTCAGCTCCTTCGATATTTGGCTTGGAAACTTTTTTTTTGGTTTGCTTCTGTGAATCTCTGGAATTATGGTTGGCTGAAAAGTTTTTTTGTTTGTTTTTTTTTTTTACTTCATACATGAAGTGGCAGGGATAATGGAAACACCGTTCCTCAAAGGTTCCCCCAGCAATGTCCACTTGGTGATGTATGTATGTATGTATGTATGTGAGTGTGTGTGTGTGTGTGTGTGTGTGTGTGTGTGTGTGTATATGTGTGTATGGGAGGTGGGAGCGCATCTGAGGGAAGGGGGTTTCCGTTCTCCGTCTGCATCGCAGTGAGAGACCCATGAGGAGTCACTTTGGTATCCAACGAGGAGTAAGTATGAAGGAGGTGAAAAATGGTGGATCATGGATTCAAAGTGTTTTTAATGGAGATAAGACAGAATGAACATGAACGTGTGAGACACAGAGACGTCAAACATGCAAGAACACCAGCTGACCTTGTATTAAATACATCCGATTTTCATGGCATGACATTCTCAAACACACCCCTGGGTGGTTAACATGTGTGATTAGACACGAAGCTGAAATGATGACATGACAGTGATGATGGTTAAACAACAAAACAAACGCCTACTCAAATACGGATATTTCCGAACAGTAATGGGAACTAAATCTAGACAGAAGAACCTGATAAAGAGGTAGAAAGCAGGAGAGATTTGTACATACCTAGACTTCTAGTTAAAAAAACATGGACACTTCTGAGCTTTGCTCATTCACTGTTACACAGCAATACATAGCTAATACTTGGAGATTCACCTCTTCACTAAGTAAAAAATTATGACGAGTTAAGAAAAAAAATACTGACATATTGACAGACAAAATGAGAGAATGTCGGATGAAATGATGGAATGGGAGGTTGCTGGATCGTTGGTGTGGGTCTGGTGCTGGACACTGGACTACCTACAGGTCCACGGGATAAAGCTTTTCCTTCCATATTTTTGGTTTTGGTTATTTTTTGGTATATGGGTTTTTGGTATGGTTGTCTTTTTGTCACTGTGAGTCTTCTAAAGTTCACCTCTATGTTTTTTTTTTTTTTTTGGTTTAAAGTTCTCCAGACTGGTCAGAGCTGAAGTCCGACTGCTGTTCTGCAACAAAAAAGTTTTTAGTTTTGCTATTTTTGGCTCAACGATCATTAATAAGCTCTTTCCTCTGGTTCCTGCAGTTCTTAAACCAATGTCTATTGTCCCTTCTTTTATTTCTTTACACTCTCCAGAACAACAGAGAGAGAGAGAGAAAAAGAGAGCGAAAAAAAAACAAACAACGGTGGAGAAGCAGCTGCGCTCAGTCGACCACGTGCCACTAAACCTCCAGATGAATTTTTGGTTTACATGTAAATCTCTCCTCTTCACGTCGTCTCGTCTCGTCACCTCTGTCTCTTCATCTCTCCCCGCTTCCTCTTTGTGTATTTTTGGCATCAGGAGAGCGGGAGAGAGCAAGAGAGAAAGACTGAAAGACAAAAGCCGAAGGAAGAAAGAGAGACAGAGATGCTTTGGTTGTGATGGGAGGTTTCAGTTCCTCCTCCTGGTCCTGTGATTGGTTTCCTTGAAGTGTCACTCAATCTTGGCCACTCCCCAGATCGTGTGGGCTGTGTAGCAAGTCGCTGGAAGAGCAGGAAGAGGCAGGGCTCGAGCAGGGGGAGGGACTCATGCCGTCTGGGAATAGAGGCCTGCCGGATTTGGAAACGAGCGAGTTGCCCAATCCCAGAGTTGTGCCCGCTGCCATGGGCAACAGAGAAGGGTGGTTAAGGAAGAGGGAAGAAGGGAGTCCTGACCTTTGTCCTCCAGAACCACCAATCAGCACCTTGCTGCCACCTTCAAGACTGGAAATGGTGGTTTGACCACCACTGGCTACCAGAGCTGAAAAAAGTGGGAGAAAGATGAGTCATATGTAGGATCAATAGCAATTTTACTCACAAAATAGCACGTGAAACAGAACAATGAGGCTGAAAAAAAGAGATGAAACAACAATTCTGCACACAGAAAAGCGAAGCATGCCAAAGCACCGCACACTACACCTGAGATGATTTCAACAAGCAAACTCGTCATTTTGTGTGGTGTCCCATTTCTTTTGTTTATCGTGTCCCTCCCCATTTATTTCTCTCATTCCCCTTCTACTGCCTGCTTTTCCCACAAACCTTGAATTGTGGCGATTGGGTTGCTGCCACGCAGAGCTTGGTTCATTCCTGTGTTAACTCCAATCACCGTATTCCTGAGTAGCACACACGAATACGCAAGCGTGCACACACACAAAGACAAAGAGCAGGGAAGAGAAAGGAAGAAGAGAAAAAGAGGAAAGGAAAAAATACAGTGAACCATCAAGAAGCATAAGAGATGGCACGCACTGAAAAACAAGGCATGTTGTTTGAAGTGGGGAACTAACACCTACATTAGTCACGATATAATTAGTCACAAGCTGGCTTTGCTTTTTTCTAATATTACTTTTTCCAAGAAGGAAATGATTGTTTATAAACTAATAAAAAACACGTGATCTGATATGTTCAAAGTGTGACAGCGGGTTATAAAGCAATGTAATGTGTTTGGATATACCCTTGCTTTCATTTTGAATGCTTATTTGTGTGTGTGTGTGTGTGTGTGTGTGTGTGTGTGTGTGCGTGCGTGTGCGCACAGTATGTTTAGATTGTATTCACCTCAGATTTGCAGCAAAATCAGTGATGTAGTTAGACACGTCACCGTTCTTGTGACGCCACGAACTGTGGACAGGAAAGCCATACATACACACACACATACACACACAGACATTAACTATCATTACTGGCCAGGAAAACATTACAGCTTGTGCATTTACACTATGCACTCAGAGG
>JAOUWY010000071.1:32440025-32450334 GCA_025728095.1 Prietella phreatophila
AAAAAAGAAAAGCGGAAGGGAGGGAGGGTGAAGAGAGATGGGCGGGGATAAGTGGGTGACACAGTAAGAGGATAGTATTTAAAAAAAAATAAAAAATCAGAGAGGCCAGGCAAACAGGATGAGCAGAGGGTATTAACGAATGAGTAGAAAAAAAGGAAAGGTTGTAGTAAAAACAGAGTAGATGGATAGGCAAGAGAAAAGAGGGATAAAAAGGAAGAGAAATAAGTAAGAAACTTTAGTCAATTATCAAACAGACTCGACAAATATATCAATAAATAATAACTTGGCTCGATAGGTCTCGGATCTTCTTTCACAATAAGTTTTACAGAATGCAAGAGGATAGTATTTCTTGACTGAGTACTTAATGGCCTTAAAGTGAAACTATTCTGCTCAGGAGCATTGTGGCTGCAAGCAGCATGGAGCTGCTTCTGAACTCAACAGTGGTGACTGAAACCTGAACTGAAATGATTAAAACATTCATCTGGTCCAGATGAGGCTACAGCTGAATGTTTAGAAATACATTCAGAGATTACGTCAAAAAACAAAACAAAAAAAGGAGAATAATGATTTCAGTTCTAGGAGCAGACAGTCAAGAACGGGTTAACACTTTTCAGCTGAGCAAATTCTGAGTGAACAACGGATCTCGCAGAAGACCATTCGCTGTTGTTACACTTTACAGATGGACAAATGTTTCAGAGGCCAAGCAGTCAGAAGTAACACAGACTAGTAAAGCATGGCGCAACCTTGTGGTCATTTTGAGAACAGGAGGAGGAACTGATGTCATGCAACAGCACAGGGCACAGAGATGGCAAGATACGATTGAAAGATACATACTGAACCAGCGCTTCGTTGTGATGTCATTTCCTTTCATGTCATTTCATGTCAGAAGAGGAGTGGGCCCATCGATCTTCAGAACACTGCTGCAACACAAATCCAATCTTCCCACCCTCAACCAACTGTACTCACTTTTTATGTTTGGTGACTTAAAAGCGAAAGAGTATCTTAGGAACTCAATGGATAAATGGAGTGCAATCATGAGACTCAAAGTTGTTGTATTTTAAACAAATTCAGGAGGCTGTTATGAGAAATCCCAAGAAAATACATAATTAACTGAGTAATTCATAGAGATTGAGATATTTGTCCAACAGCATTTGCTTCAATATGATTCCAATATGTATGAAGGAATAATAATAGGTTTGAGACATAATCCATCACTACAGGAAGGCTGAATGTGATTTGTAAACATTAGCATATTAAACCTCCGTGTACATCACTGTTCATTTGTAACTACTGTCTGCAGCAAGCACTTCTCACAGACATCAAATAACACATTAGAAAATACTACAATGGAAATTTACCAGTGAGAATTCTGACTAAGATAAGAGCACAAGGAAAGGCAATTTCTTAGTTCTTAATTTATATAACTCCAAGAGTATAGGAAAAGCATACACATCTCTAGAATTGAATGTAAAAACAGATAACTAGTAAAACATCAATATAATTGAGATTTTTACCCCCTGGATCCCTCTTGTTCAAAATATTCCCCACCAATAATAAATTCAAAGTTGGTTTGCACACAACAAACTGGAAGCATATATTGGTTAAAGGCTTCTTTTCCCTTTTTTTCTGGATTCTCCAGAAGAGGTCCAATGACAGTGTACATTCAGTGCACTTTCCATTTTGAAGCACCTCATGCAGTGAGGACATTGTGCTTTTTTGCATTATTTTAAAAATAAAAAGTACATCAAACAAAAAAAGAACATCTCCATCGAGCTTCCACCTTCACTTCTGCTACTTTGTTTAGGCAGAAGATTCAGTACAAAATACATGAATCAACAGTTTTTCCTCTAATGATGGATTATGTGTTAACTGTTTACAGAGAATCAGACAGGGGGTCATTTGAGCAAAATTACATTAATCCATCATGGTAAAGTTAGGTGTTCTAATTTCTAAATAAAAAACAGGTCATTTCATTTTTCCAGCAAAAACACAACCTTTAGGCACAATTTTATGAGGAGCTGCTCCATGTGAAGAGCTTCCAGACTATTTCCATCCCTCTTTTGTGATGAACAACAACCCAAGACGGAGGGAGAGAGAACAATAGCAGGAGGCTGCTGACCAACCACTTGCTATTTTATCTCGGTCTTTATGTTCGCTCTCTCCCTCTCAAAGTATGTGAGGATGGCCAACTTGTTTTGTCCCTGACACTTGAGTCAGTCTGTTTTTCAACTGTGGACACAAAGGAGAGAGAAAGAGACAAGCAGAGTTTGGGATGAACGTTTTCCAAAGGCTGTTCCTCTGTTGCGGTCAAATCAGGCAATTTCATAAGCTTCAATTCTATATGGGTAGAAATAAATTGAATTTGCAGTCCCCCTTCCAATGATATTTACATCTACATTTTTGTAATTAATTTGATTTTCAGCAAGAGCTCTGTTGGGTCATTTTCCTCAGAACTGCTCACAAAATGAAAAATTGGACATTTCTCAAGGTTGAGCTACTAGTCAAGGCAGATTCAGGTTTGTTATTGTTGTTGACTTCCTCAGTTTTGATCAGTTCAAATTACATGCATTCAGGAGAGCCCTGATAGCTGTGAAAGAATATTCTATTGTTTTAGAACAATGTTCCCATTAAATGAAGGTTACTTTCCCACTTAGCAGCAATGAAAACACAAGGTAGAGATCATGTTAAGAAATGTTCTGCCTTTCTTGAGTCAGTTCTGTGGCCAACAACTTTCTCCAGAATTCTGTACTAGTTGTTTCCCCTAAAGTCTACTAATAGTACACAAATAAAAACAGGTCTTTTGGGGAATCATGTTTTGAGGAAGTGGACTATAATGGTAACATTCAGCACTTTCACCCCTCCTCCTAACCGAGTGAGGAAGGTAAAGTTTTTACCTTAGACATGGACCAGGCCTCATGAAGGAGAGCACGAGTGAGAATGCACTTGGCTTGAGTGTATGATCGCACAGAGAGGACAGCGCACACCCTTTAGTGTGGCGTGCACTCTCTCTTTCTCTATCCATTCTCCTGCTTTTCCTACCCATTCCTGAGTCAACCTGCTGGAATCAAATGTGGGGTCAATAGAGCAAAGAGCACTTTCAGCACGTTCAGGAGCAAAAGGTCAAAGGTCATTCATGGTAAAGCAGGACTGTATCTTAAATGGCAAGATTCTTTTAAGAGTATAACCAACATGTTGATATAATGGAAGAGAAATCTCTTTTGTTCCAAAATAAGGTCTTTTTTTTTACGTGATAAGAAAAAAGGACTGTAGTAAAGAAAATAATAAACTTTTTGTTTCATCTCCATGTACAGGTACATCTCATACTAAATTGTTTCAGAAATAAAGACAGAATCTAAGATAAAACTAAGGCAATACGAATAAACACATAATACAGTTTTTAAATGATAAGGTTATTTATTGAAGCAAGAAAGTTATCAAATACCAACTGGGCCTGTGTGAAAATATGTATTTGCCCCCGGAGTTACTAATTCTCCAGATCTATGAAACAGCATTCATAATGGGGCTCAGCTGGGCTAGAAGTAACCAGGCCTGATTACTGCAAACCCTGTTCAATCAAATCTACACTTAAATAGAACTTTTTCATCAACAGGAAGTTGGTTAAAAGCTCTTACCCAGTAACACACTATGCTGAAATTGAAAGAACTCCAGAAATTATGAAAAAGAAGGTGACTGAAATACATCAGTCTCGGAAGGGTTACAAAGCTATTTCAAAGGCTCTGGAACTACAAAGAACCACAGTGAGAGCCATTATCCCCAAATGGAAAAACTCGGCACAACTGTGAACCTTACCAAAAGTGGCCGACCTTCCAAAATTCCTCTAAGAGCACAGCAATGACTCATCCAGGAAGTCACAAAAGAGACAAGAACTACAGACCTCTCTTGCATCAATAAAAGGTCTCTGTTCATGACTCCACTATCAGAAAGACACTGGGCAAAAATGGCATCCATGGAACAGTGACGAGGTGAAAACCACTGATAAACCAGAAAAACATTAAGGCTCAAATGAATTTTGCCAAAACACATCTTGATGATCCTCAAACCTTTTGGGAGATTGTTGTGTGGATTGATAAGTTGAAAGTAGAACTGTTTGGAAGACAGGGGTCCCTTTACATCTGGCGCAAACCAAACACAGAATTCCACAAAAAGATCATCATGCCTACAGTCAAGCATGGTGGTGGCAGTGTGATGGTGTGAGGAAGCTTTGCTGCTTCCGGGCCTGGGTAACTTGCAATAATTGAGGGAAACATGAATTCGGCGCTCTACCAAAAAATCCTAAAGGAGAATGTCTGGTCTTCAGTCAGCAAGTCGAAACTCAAGCACAACTGGACTATGCAGCAAGACAAATGATCCAAAGATTAGGAGCAAGTCCACATCTGAATGGGTCAAACAAAATAATATTAAAGTTTTGGAGTGGCCTAGTCAAAGTCCTGACTTGAACCAGTTGAGATGCTGTGGGCAGTTCATGCTTGAAAACCCTCCAAAGCTAAAGCAGTTCTGCAAAGAAATTCCACCACAGTGCTATGAAAGACTGATCTCCAGTTATCGGAAGCATTTGGTTGCAATTATTGCTGCTAAAGATTTAAAGTTTGAGGGGGCAATTAATTTTTCACATCGGTGATAGGTGCTGGATAACTTTTTTTTGCTTTAATAAAAAATAAAAAAAAGACTATTGTGCGTTTACTCAGGTTGCCTTTGTTATATGTTGTATTTCGTTGAAGATCTATTTAGTATGAGATATACACAAAAACAGAAGAAATCAGGATGGGGCAAATACTTTTTCACAGCACTGTGCTTTGGCGAATGTTTTAGTGAGAACAAACCAATTAAATAAAAACAATTCAAACTGAAAACGTCATTCCATACAACTAATATAGAAAAAGGGTTATCGTTAAAAAAAAAAAGAGCCACATATACACTGAAAAAGCAGGTTAAAAAAGAGCTTGTGGCAGACGACACTGGGTTAATGCTCCCAACACAGTGACTACAGTGTATTTCCAACATTTACAATGAGCTGAAATACTACGCATGCTCTTTTAGGTTCCCGATATTTAGAAGCTTGAGCAGTAATGAGGGAACGTGAATGAGGGCAATATTCGGCTGCACAAGTACTGACAGCGCATCAGCGATATTTGCCAAGTTCAGATATAGAGTTATACTCTAGAGAGCCTTAAAGTATTTGCTTTCATTCAGAGCAAGTGCATTTCATTTACTGTCCCAGCATTATGTTATGTTGAAAGAGTGAAAGAGAGAGAATGAATAAAGGGATAATGTGATCATGCAGAATGAAGACGTCTGGGAAACTGAAGCGAGACTAAAAAACACTGGGAATGACATCTACTTCATGTAAATATTTCACATGGGAAAGAAAGCAATAATTCAGACATAAATGGAGTAGAATGCAAAAACAAGTTAAAGGTCCACTAAGTTATATAGTCACACTTCAATTAGGAGACCATCGGTTCCTGCCTTAACAACAGCAAACTACCTTTTACAGCTCTTTTACGGGGAAAGGTTTGGCCAAAACAGAGGCATGTCTCAGATATGAACAATTTTATCCCAAAATGCATGATTGTAAATTATATACTGACCAGTATAAGTCCAGCACTACTGGGTGACAATTTATTATAACCACAATACAGGGTGTCCCAAAAGTCTCCAAAGATAGGGGAAATTAAAATCTTTTAGCAAAATGTCTTCCAAACATAGTTTATTTCCCCCTTAACATAGCCTTTATGAATGCCTTTGACAAAAAAATAATGTATTGAAATCATAGTCATTGTGAATCAGGAAGCTGTCACAAGGTTGCGATGGACTTTAACAGGAAACACGGCAACACGAAACGGTCACCAAACTTATTAACAAATTCAAAAAGGCTGGAAGTGTTGCGGGCGTCCACGAACATCCACTGACGAAGGCACAACCCATGTGATGCTGGCCAACATAGTCTCCTGTGTATGGAGACTTTTGGGATGCTCTGTATTTCAGATTGACACAAAACAAAACATTTGAGGGCAATATTAAATACATAAATACAACTTCATGAAATAATTCATCTGCCAAGCCTTGGAAAGGAAACATACAGCTTTTTTGTTTCTTGCACATACAGGAAGTTGAACGAGATGGCATAAAAGACAATGTGACTTTTTTTTTTTTTGGACAGAATTTTGTATGCTGGCAGACATTTTTATAAACAAAAATAATTGTCTTCTAACTAATTAATGTTGGTAAGATCCAAATTGTTAAATTAAGACAAATGTTTGGTGATTGCAAATAAATGAAATATCTATTCCTTGGAATATTCATCAGCGTTACATTATATTTGGCTAGTATTAGAAGTTTATATGAATTCTTCTAAATGCAAATGAATCTGATGAAATGAAGTCACCCTACGACTTTATTCTGTAAACACTAACATACCCTGGGTGTGTAAAATTTTATTTTTAATTCATTTCCTGAGGTTGGTTCATCTGATCCTTGACTCTGGATTCTTGTCAGCCTGTAGTGTTGTTGAGTTCACAAACCACTTAATTTCCATCATACAGTATATAATAAACAAATATAATACTTTTCTAAGCACCATTTAGTTGTGGTTGGTACAGATTACAATTCTTCTGGTTCATAGGTTTCTCTTATAATAACTTTCAAGGAGTGCAATGCAAAACGCACACGGTTCAGCCCAGAACCTTTCTGGACATATTCATTCTCAATCAAATTATGACTTTAATGGGAAGATTAAATCCAACTGGTCTGTTTATGGGCATTTGTAGTCTCCAGAAATATCTTGTAGTACTGGGTGATACTTTGACGAAGCGAGTACTCCAAAAGATAAAAACAAGAAATATTTTCATAAATAATTTTAGAATCAGTAGATTAAATTAATAATAAAAAAAAGACTTTCACAATTATAATTCTTTTTTATTATTATTACTGTATTTATTTATTTATTTATTTCATATTTTCATTTTTGATTTACAATTTTTATAAAACTTTTACCATTTCAGTAGATTACATCAGTAATTATTTCCGGTTTGTTTCACATTTAAAGTTTGTGTTTCAGCATGTCCAACTTGGGGGAATGCACAAATTGCACATTTTTACAGCGATAATGTTGACTGCATAACCAATCAGCAAATCTTTTCAGACAGTAGCTGCCCTAAATGTTGCAAAATTTGAGGTTCCCTATGCCCCTCACTTTTTATTACAGTGCCAATATTAGAAATATTGATTTGTTGTTGTTTTTTTAAACTTAGTGGACCTTTATCAACACACAGCCCATATTTCTTTTTATTTCCCAGTGACTGATGCAGTAATTTGTTTACCTGGTATGGCGGAGGAGCATTAAACATAGCAGCAATTTGTAATTATGTTGAGGCATTCTTTCTTGCCCACTCCTTTACCCATTTATCACCCTTTCAGGCTGTTTGAACAGAAAATACGATTCACCAACCATTCTGACACGTTCATGTTCATTTGCGCAAACAAAACTGATTACCTAGTAAGGCACCTTTAGGGGGATGTGGTGTGTTTTTGATGTGATGTATCTAAATGCTTTTAAAGAGCAGGGGTGTCAAAATCATTTAAGGCAGTGGGCCACAATATATTTAGTCCAGTGTCAAGTGAGCCAGGCCAATGAAATGTTTAGTAGTTTATCAGCAGTTTATAAAAAAATATATACATCCTGAATGCACAAACAGAGTGAACACACAGTGGGGTCCAAAAGTCTGAGAGCATTCGTAAAAACGCTTCTATTTGGCATTATTTTCTAATTTTATCGAACAATTTTCATTACAAATTATATTACTGACAACAACTTGAGTGAAAAGTTTAATCTTTACATGCGTATATTTACATGCATTTAAAAGTTTCTTAGCATTTGGTACGTCCCGTTTTGCACTCGAGCCGGCATTGGCTCCACAAGTTTGTGCAAAAACAATCCACTCCAATGATCCATTTGAGATCAAATCCATCAGAGTGTCGTCTGATCACGTGCTTCAAGAGAAGAGACTAGACATGAGGAAAATCTGACCTTTTGTACAAAGCAGTTAACATGATCTATATTATTAATATGCTTTCAAAATTCTAAAACTTTCTGTGTATTAACAATTGTAAATGGAGAGAAAAGTAAAGGAAAAATTCCCAGACTTTCAATGTGGTCTCAGACTTTTGGACCTCACTGTGCATGTCCTAGAAAACACAGGAACAGACTGCAACACAGATTAATAGAACTTTAATGGCCTTAAATGAGATTACATGCAAAAATGACTAGCGTGATAATGAAGCATTACATTTTATTAGCACATTATGACAGCAGTTGAGTTTATTGCTGTTTTTGCCACCTAGGAGAATAACAGAGACTAGCTCCCTCTCTCCTCCCTATCTTTCTATTCAACTATGGTCCTTTAGACACATTTTAATTTAGAACACAGATTGTAAATTCATTTAGCTGGCTGGTTTAAAATCTTTATCCCATATGTTCGACACCTATTTTCCTTGAAGAACTACATAGATCAGAAGTCTTTATGTACATTTTTATAAATCCTTTCCTAAACAGTTGAAAGAATTGTCCAATACAACATTCTTTTAAAGAGAGACATCAATTAAATTAACGTAAAGACCCATTTCATCATGCTGCATCTGTGTGTTAAGTCTTTTTAACGTTATGCATATACGTTTTCATTTCACAAGCCATTAACCCGTGACTAAAGCATTTTCCTCTAACAGCCCAGCATGGCTTGGTGTCAAACTTGAACCTAGGACAGTAACCTGACAGGATGCAGGTGTCCATTTCCCACCATATACAGCTAGCCAGGACAGTAGGAGGAGTTTTTCTAGAGGTTTTCAGGTGATGACTACTGAGACTACTTTTTTTTTATTTCATGAAATGACTGAAATGAAAGTAGGAATATCTCATTTGATGTTAGAATATGGGTGGCACTTAAAGTGGCTGAGTTTACTCGAATCATAATACAAGAAATGCAAAATACAGGTCAATATCAATAAGAAAATAATCTAATCTTTACATTTATTCTTTTGTATAAAACTAGGTTGTAGCCTATTAAATAGACCAGACGAAGTACTTTTGAAAAGAGAAAGTCACTACTAAAGACTTTTGTGCAACCAGATTCCAGTCAGAGACACGAATCTGAATAATTCATGTCTCTGATTGTGTTTGTCCAACAGAGGTTTTAGACCATTTTCAGCACTTAACTCATCTCAAAAGACACCTGGGCAAGAAAGTTCACTATACAGAATAGGTAGCCTGCTTGTAAATAGTACAGCTCACAACGACAAAAAGCGGGATCCTGGTTAATTTGGCAAGCTGGGCCGCACAGTACAGTGGAAAAGTACTACAATTTTCAGTCAAGCACAAAATTCTTTCTACAACAAGAGATCCAGCTGTGATGCATATTTGTAGCTCTAGTCATATTCCTTCTAGTTTCACTAGTTTTTTTTTCCCCTTTACTAATATACATTCACTTGACATTGTTGCAACAATACATACCCAGACTTTCCAGTTTTAATCATTTTAATAAACAGTGTCCCAACATTTTTTTTTTTTGGTTTGTTAAAGATTTACACATCACTTACACAGCAGGTTGTTATTAACAAATGGACAGGCACTTAAATGTGCTAATCTGAACACTGGCTGAGTCAGCGGTCTCGCTGTAATGAGCAATGCAATGTGTCTGATTCGAACACTGAATCATCCTGCATCGTTAAGGCATAAAATGGCCGCCCCGTCTCTGACAGCCTGGTGCTCCTCTTAAAGACGGAGAATGTCAGGAGACAAAGAAGCTTGCTTGCTAAGTGTATTTTTTTGCACAAAACACTGTACTTTCACTGCAATTCGATGAAAAAATAATGCAAGCAAATCATTCAAACCGATACGGTGAAGGACCAGAATGATCAGAGTATGCTGAATGGGTTTTTTTTAAGAGACTTGGACGCAAATCCTAAAAGAGCAGATCATCTACAACCTAAACGTCTTTAATACGTGTACAGTAGGTAAAGGAGTGTGTCTCTCTGATTGTGTGCAGGCAGTTTGATCTAAAGCAAAATGTAAAGATGAGCAGCGGTCAGTTCAAAGTGGTGAATGAATAGAAGACTACCATGGAGGGGAAAATAGGTTAGATTGATGGTAACAAATATGAAATTCAAATAGTAATAATTGATCAGACTAACACATTTAAATGTGAAGCCATTTGGTAGGTCTGCTAAGAGACTGATCATGTGTAATTTACACATATACATATATATACACACACACATACATATATACACACATACA
>JAOUWY010000071.1:32635476-32646158 GCA_025728095.1 Prietella phreatophila
CTCTGAACGGGCTACATCACTCTCTCCTCTCCACTAATAGCTGGTTTGTGGTGGACGTTCTGGTGCACTATGGCTGCTACACACTAATGCTGGTTGAGCTCAGAGTGTTTGATAAATGTAACCGCATGATAATGGCTAAAACGATAAGTCGCAATTGTATTGCTTGGTTATTTAAACCAGCAGTTATTCATCCAGTCACATTCATTCAAAAGGCCTTTTCGTTCATGTTGTACGTCATAAAGCTAAATCCCTTCACATGTACGGCAGCTTATCTCCACGATGTTCACCGCTATTATATTTTACTAAGCGATAAAGCAACATTATGAATTCACATTCTTACCGAGGTTGGCGTTTCCTCCGATTGTGTGCGACTCAGGTATCCTAAAGTGATGACCGACGACAGTGTCCGAGCGGTCAGACAGTGGCTTGCAGTCGGATCGCAGGTGGAAGGAGGTACGCGCACGTTTTTTTTGTTGTTTTTTTTCTAGTGGTTAAGAAATGATCAAAAGAACTGGTTCCTTTTCTTTTTCAGAGTCTGTATACATGGGGTATGAGGTGGACGATGACTGGTGCCTGTCTGTGCTGCAGTCCTATCAGACCAACAGAGACGCTCCTTTCCCCTGGAGCGTTGGTAAGAACACCTGATTATGGAGATGTTGACTGTCAGGAGTGCGAATCCCGCCTCCGTCCTGTGTGCCCAGAGTTAAGGGGAACAAAGAATGATTTATTTACTCCAGCTTGTTCACGTTCATTGCACCTGCAGCTGTGTGTTATGTGGTCAATCCACGGTTAATGAATGCTAGTAAGTCTACAGGAAGGGCTAGAAAGAAGTCAGCCCCAGCCTTGCTGCTTCATACTATTCGGTGTTTTTTTAATTTCCCCTTTGGATTCTCAGAAATAGCCTGCTGTAAGACATTTGTAAATACCAAATAATTAAATCTTATTGATGTCTTTCAAGGGGGCTTAGCCCTGCTTATGCCAGCTGTATAAACACCTACGTGGGGGGAAAGCTGAGCTGTGATTTGCTCTTGTGTCACCAGGTGAGGATATGGCGCTGGAAGGCAGACGGCAGCTTGCTCTTTTCCTGGTGAGTGGAAAATAAAACTCCCTCCATTACTGTATTATTTATACATCACAGTACAAGCCCCATCAATGCTTAAGTAACATTTCTATAATAACTAGTGCACCATTCAGATTGAAGATCTGCAGTGGTAAACCTTCTGCTTGATTTATAACTCACCCCCCAATCCACTTTCACACGTTAGGAAGAACAGAAACAAGGATCCTCCTCATAAATCTTTTTTGTTTGTTTGTTTTCTTTCTTACCATTTCTCCTAGGCTCGAAAGTACATGAGGAATTTCGAGACGACGCATTGCACTCCACTCCCCATCTCGGAGTTTCACGTACCCTGGAAGCTCTGAAAGCCGGCGTGAGAGCGGGATGCAGAGACTAAAGGGAAGCACTGAGAAACCTTGGTGGAATTTTAGTGTTAAAGTTTTGATTGTTGTTAATGATGTGCGTTTTTGTAAGTCGAGTGTCTGCATGGTTCTTTTAAGAAGTTGACTTCGGTGCTTTTTCTGGGTTTGAAATAAACGCCCATGAATAGAACGTTCCTTTGGAAGGAACTGGGCCAGTCCCTTTTGCTCTCAGTCTGTTTCTATCCTCTGTCTTGTGAGTAGTCTTTATTTATTATGAACTGTGCCCGAACATCCACCCTGAATGTTACTGGGTTAAAAATGCTTAACAAAGACGCCGGCCGTCGTGGTTCATGTGAATCCCAGCAGCCCACTTGATCCAGCGGCATGTTTAAAATGTTCCACAACCCTTTCTACATTCGTAATTTGTGGAGGAATATCCTTTAAAGTGGATTCCTTTTTCGCACAGGCAACATCATGTTGGTTAAAGCTTTTCATAAAGAAAAGAAAGCCAAACAACATTGAAGCTATTCTTAGTATTTAATTAAGGTTCCTCATGAAGACACCAATTAAACAGCAGGGATGCACCTGCACAGCTACAGAGTGCAAGCAATTAATGTGTAAAAAATAAAGGACGTAACAAAGGAAGAGGTGAAAGAAACTATCCGTTAAATCATCCTTCTGAAGTTCTCTATAGCTTCCGTCACTTTCTGGAGCTCCGTCTGACTCTGTCTCAACTGCAACGCGAGAGAGAGAATAAAAAAAGTAATGTAATCCAGCTCCACAGAACATGTTATGATGTATGTACTGTGTGACACAGACTCATCTTCCTCACCTTCTCGGCATCCTGCTCCTGAACCTTCGCCGGAACCTTCTCTCTGTAGTCGCTCTTCTTCATTTTCTCCTCCACTTTCTCCATCTGCTTCTCCAGCTCGTTCTTCTTCGTGGTCAGTTTGGCCACCTCCTTTTCTACATCAATCGAGCCCTGGAGCAGACGACAAAATGACCAGCCATCAATATACACACTGGAGAGCTGATATAGAGGTCATGTCACCGCTCTTCCACTTTTTATTTAAAAGCAGTCAAGAGGGGCGGAGACATCTTGTGAGACACAAGCAGAAGGGAAGGTCCTTACCCGTCTTTATTGCAATATATTTCTTCCTGTATGTGACGGTTTGGTCTCGGATTACTCCGTCACTAACAGCACCATGTAGAATTGTTGATTCATGGAATAATGATAAATGTGTAATCTCTAAGTAACCGATGGAGCTTGAAGCTATCTTCACACACACACACACACAGCGACAAAGCAACCGGCGAACATTCGTTTTCAGTGAGAGCTGGCGACTAGATGTGGCCAAGTCCAGTGACACGATAAAGTTGAGAAGTTTTACTTTACGCAAATTTAGAGTAACTTGGTGTGGCGACTACCAAAGGGAGTGATGAGAGTCGTTTTCGTGGACTGGGACAGTCCAGCGCAGATAGATATCCACAATGTCAAAGAGCACACACTGCTTCTCATTCATCTCGTAGGATACGATGCATATACACTCGGTCCGTACAGGGTTTCGCTGATTTTTTTTGTGGTGGTTGTGGCCAAAACTACGTGCGTTGTTGAAAGTGCAGTTACACAGAATTGTTGAGCATGGGCTTTTGCGGTGATGTTTGTTGGTAAATGAGACCTTTTTCGTACTCATGTTCGACACGTGAATGTGTAGGCGGCTTTGGCCGAATGCGCCATGTGATGATGCCACGTGACGCGTTCTGGCCCGATTCTGCTGAATTTTTTTATTATTTATAAATGTAAAATCCTGGATGGACTGTACTCTGGTGAATCTTCTACACAAACGCTCTGCCTCCACAATGTTTAATTTTAGTGGCAAGAAAACTGGCTTGTTGTCAAAAGTGGAAAGCAAGTTGCACCACCCGCTGATAAATGTTTCTATGGCAACCAGTAGTAGGAACACCTACTGGCAACTTGCAGCATGTGTGTGAATGTACCTTTACACTCTCCTGATGGTCATTATATATTAGGTTGCTTTTTAAAAAGGAAAAAAAAAGCACTTTTTAAACCTCCACTCGATCAACTTTCACCAGTACTTATTTTGATAGAAGATGAAATTCATAACTGGTCTCTAATTAAACTTTTGTTTCAGCTTTAAAGATTCTTGTGCAGCAGCTCTTCTGCACACGTTACACGGGTTTTCTGTCTCTCTGCGAGTTAATTAAAACTCCTGACATTTAAAGCATTTCGTTGTCTTGGCCCTCCATCTTACACGGTCAGCCTCTCTTGTTCTGGTCTGTTAATGGTCAATAAGATGTGTCGAGCTCTATTTTGCACCCCTTTTCATTGTTAGAGACCTTGTAGCTGAGTAGTGTTATACACGTGAAGAAAGAATTATCATCATCATCTTCATGTTATTGTGATGTTATAAAGACCATCACTGACGTGTGACCTATACTAGACTGAGGCTGTGACATCATGATATAAGCATTAGCTTGTCACATTGTGAGACTCTGATGAAGACTCACCTTCAGCATGAGATGAACGGTGCATTTGTCTGAAGCGATGGCCACCGCACAGCCTTCTGGGATAGCGCTTTCGCTCCCGGTGACCAGGTGAATAGCCTGAGAGTAGGAGAGAGTCTGGATCTGCAGACTGTATTTCTCCACCAGAGCTGCTGTGGTAGAGTCTATACACTGCAGATAACCTGAGAGAGAATGAAGAAGCGGAAAATGGGTTCATTTGTTGCATAATGGGAACGCTATTTTCAGATCAGCTGTGGAGTTGAATGTCGTTTCATTTCTTTACATTGTTTACATTAGTTCGCCTTCATATTAGGCTTGCTAATAGTCTGTGTTAACGGTGTTTGGCCGCACGCAGTTATGTCAATTGCCCACTGCGGCTCCGCCCCTGCTGTTTTG
Source organism: Prietella phreatophila (assembly GCA_025728095.1). NCBI lineage: Eukaryota > Metazoa > Chordata > Actinopteri > Siluriformes > Ictaluridae > Prietella > Prietella phreatophila. Next base: position 32,639,818 of record JAOUWY010000071.1, read on the forward strand.
CTTTTTTTTTTAAGTAATAATCATTTAGCTCAGTTAGAGAACAGATGCTACAATTATAAACTGAACGCGTCTGCTCAATTCAGCACGATACGAATGAGTCAGAGTCGCAGCGCTCAACAGCAGGAGTCAAGATTTAATTTAGCACGTGATGAGAGTGGGGCGAGGCGACCAACTAGACAAGCGAGGCACGAGGCGAGGCTACTGACAAGACGCTGGCGGAAGATTTGGTGTAAAAGTGCCTATTTGGCAATATTTTGAATTTGTTGTGTTTTTATTTAAGAATAATAATAGACCCACCATTCAAGCAACCATTCAAGCCGCCCCCGAAATCGCCGCTAAATTGAAAGTGAAGTGATATGCGCACAGGCATTCATAATATTCCCCCCCAGGATATCAGCATTACTGTTGTTGTCGCATGCCAATTAACTGGTGGGAAAATTCTCATATCGTCACATCCCTACCTCTTATGCAGAAATGTACACACACAAGTAGGAAACACACTTTTTCCCCTGAAATTACCAGATTTTCATGAATACCAAATTTCCTGTGTAAATGCTTGCACGTACGATTTACCTATAAATCCTTTCATATCCATCTTGATAAATGAAGCCCATAGTGATGCAATAAATACACCTTAAACTGCAACAATACTAGAATGGCTTCAATGTTGGCAATATCAGCCCTATTCAAAGTGTTTCACTCGAGTGAACCAGACTGAACTCTTTCGAGCTGACATCGGCGTAGGATCTCGGAGCAAACAGGATGAAAAGCATGAGGCAACAATCTGGCAACACTCGAGCAGTGGCAGCTGCATTACATTTATTTAACTGTTTCAAATAAATTATACTTGTAAATGATTTGAGAAGACTTTGGACACTCTTACTAGAATAAGTGCTTTTTCTGTAGCTGAATCCTAAATGGTGTTCTATTAGTCAAATAGTGCACCAAATAGGGTCATTATGTTCCTTACAAAAAAATAAAATAAATGTTGTGGGCATGCATACGAGGCCATCTGGGATTTCGTCTAACTGCATGGATGGCCAGCCTAAAGATCCCCACGAGATGGATAGTACCACATAGAGACCATAAAAATGGCTGTGGATGCTCTTCCTTGGTTAGCCTTAGGACTACAGTTGTTAAAGTACAGTTCATACAATAGACTTGAAGTTAAAACTAGAATGAACTCAGAAATGACTCTGATGCTCATACTCATAAGCTCCTGTTTATACTATATAGTCAAAAAATGCAATCATGTGCAGTTATAGAAGGGAAATGATTTATAATCGCACTCATCCGGTGTCACCCAGATGAGGACGGGTTCCCTTTCAAGTCTGGTTCCTCTCAAAGTCTCTTCCTCAGGTCACCTCAAGGAGTTTTCCCTTGCTACTGCCGCCTCTGGCTGATAAATTTATACATTTAAAATGTATATCCGGAATCTATACATTTCTGTAAAGCTGATTTGTGACTATGTCCATTGTTAAAAGCGCTATACAAATAAAATGTCAGTGAAATGAACTGAATGTAGGAGGGGCTTAATTATTATTGGGTTTTTTTTAATTCTGTACAAAGACAAATTGGAAATTGTGAATGTAAAAATGTAGGCCTAATATTTGCATTAATAACAGAAAGGATTCATTTTTAAAATAAAGTTGCTTGGAGAACAGTGGTTGTTGTCTTCTAATACAAAAACGGCAAGTCTTTGTATTATGTTCAAGATAATTATATCATTTCAGGGATTCTCTATTTGTTTTAAATTCTGCCATTATTGCTATCTATTCATGAGAAAACCTGAAAAATAGCAGTGTCATTTTCAGGATATGTCTTTTGCAGAAAATAACTCCTCTTAACTTAATGCATCACACATCATAATATAAAACACACTCATCACATATCACAGTTGTGTGTTCTGGTGCAATGCTCTTACAGTCTGCACGGGTCTTGGTCAGGTTGTAGTCGGCCCTGAGTGATCGGATGGTCCTGACCACGGTCATCACAAACTCCATCTGGTGGTCGAGCTCCTCGCTGTGCCAGCAAAACTGGAGATCAAACCGTAGAGAAAGTGAGTAAAACAGCTGGAAACATCTGAGCAGTTCCACAAAACAACTTTCTTCCCTACTGCATCAATACAAAATCCTACGATACTACTTCAAGAAATCCTACACCACTTTATGGGAAATACTATGATGTAGCTTCATTGGGAAATCCTGTGATGTACTGCCTTACAGGGGAATCAAACACTTCCGATGAAAACTACCAAATATTTTTGTTACTCTTTCACTCTCTAGAATGTATTCGCTCCAGTTTGGCTGTCAAATTGTGATTGTATTGCGCATGCACACATCGATTTATTATAATTTTTTTTAAGTTTCATGGCATGTCTGAAGTTTGACACCTAGACTCACCTCTGAGGTATCTGGGTAGGGGGTGACGGAGATGCTGGGGGGGCTGTCCTGGGGCTGCCTCCGTGGCAACCGTTGGAAGAGCTCTTCGGTGACGAAGGGCATCATGGGAGACAACAGGCGGAGCCCCACATCCAGACAGGTGTAGAGAGTCTGTCTGCAAATATCTGCTTGCTTCTGGCCTTCTGCATCTGTTCGGCCCATCACAGGTTTCACGCTTTCCTAAAATAAACAAATACATACATAAAAACCGTTTTCCATTCATTCATACCAAATGAGAAAAATAAAAATAAAAAGTGAAAGGTGCAGGTATATTACCAGATAAACATCACACAGCTCATAGAGCCAGAAGTTGTAGATGGCCGTGGTGATTCCTGGGAAATCGTACTCCTGGAATCCGTTTCCACAGAGGGCCACGGCAGCACAGACGCGGGACAGGATCCACCTATCAGACACGCACTCACTGCTGCACAGCTGTTTCACACAGATCAACACACAGAGCAAGGAGACGGCATCAACAGGAGGAAATCACTATAGCCCACTGCATCATGAATGAAATAGTTTTGTTTTGTTTTTTTTTTTTAACAATCACCGTCGTCTCACCTGAGCTTTCTCCCATGGCACGAAGCCCTCACCTAGCGTCTTTATAGAAAACTTCACAGCGTTCCACAGCTTGTTGCAGAAATACCTGTAACCCAGGATCCTGTTCACATCCAGGTTAATGTCCCTTCCTGATGCAGAGAACGATTTAAGTTTTATTCAAAAGGTCAGTATTTGACTGGGGGTTTGATTGACAGGGAAGCGTTTAATAATAGGCGCTGGTTACCTTGGCTGGTGTAGGCACACAAGGCAAACCGAAGAGCGTCGGTTCCACACTCTGGAATTCCGTTGGGGTAATCAGATTTCTACAAAAAAAAAAAAAACCATGACAACGTGAAATATTCAGGCTTGCTGTACTGTTTCAAGAGCGCTTTGTAAAAAGGTCAAATGGAAACTTTTCAGAAAAGTGCAGTTCAGAGACAAGTATAAACAACCAATATGGAAGGCAGTGTGCTGGTGTACGTATTAATCTTGCACTCAAGGCAGAGGTTAATCCAGATTTTTGAAAAAAGCCACAGTGTGAACTCATTACCCCAAAACACTGTAGTAGTGTCCAAGTACAGGGATTATCATCAAGTCTCCAACTATATGGTCGAGATTTTAGAGAAGAATTATACCTGTCCCTGTTTAGCCTTCTCAACTTCCAGTGGGTCCAGATTAGTGTCCTTCAGCTGATCATGGAGACCCTACACACATACACACACACAATTCATGAAAACTAGTGAAGACCATGCTATTATGCCTAAATAATAATAAGAAGCAGCAGAAACTTTATTTATAACGCACATACAAATCTTTGCTCAATCAAGTCATGCTGTATAATCAAGTAAAAATGTAATGAAAATGTATGTAATAGTATGCACAGACTAAATTAAAAGTGAAATTACATGGAAAATGGGAGACAAAGTACGAAAATAGATCAAAATGAATCAGAAAATAAATAAAACAATACACAATAAAAATATATTATATAGACATATTAAATACAGATCAAATCAAAATGAGTAAATAATAAAAGCTCAGTAAATAATCAGCCTTTTTGTTTTTTGTACCTCCAGTGAGATTCCAGTGATGACGTCCAGAGGATCGATGACGTTACCCAGAGACTTGCTCATCTTCCTGCCATGGGCATCCCTCACCACAGCATGCAGATACACCTTAATAGAAACAGGGATTTTAGAACTGAATAACAGTTCTTTGGTAAACACATCTATGCCTTGAGAAAACACACACACACCTCTTTAAAAGGAAGTTTGCCTGTGAGTTTGAGCCCCATCATGACCATACGAGCCACCCAGAAGAACAGGATGTCATGGCCTGTCTCCAACAGCGTGCCTGGATAGAACACACTGAGGTCCTCATTCTGTGAGACACAAAAAAAAACCACACACATTACAGAAATGCCATCTCGTTGGTTTAAGAGCAGAAATAGTGAGATAATTAGCAGACGCGAGCTTACTTGGTTTGGCCATCCGAAGATGGAAAACGGAAAGATTCCAGAAGAAAACCAGGTATCCAAAACGTCCTCATCTAACACAAGTACACAAATATATAATCGTTGTGATCCATTTTCGTCTTGTATTCAAAAAACATCTTAAACACAGACATTGGCACATTTTAGGCAACAGAAATGCAGACATAAAAAAAGGTATAAAGGTAGTATCAGTAATCAGAGTGGAGTGTATGCATGGTGAAGGTGTTACCTTGGCGAAGGAAGATTTTATCTGCAGTGACGTTGAAGCGCTTCGCTGCTTTCTCTCTGGCTTCTTCCTCCGACCGACCACTGACCCAGTAATGACCATCTACATCCTTCAAACACACAAACACAGATTAATACCAAGTAGGATTCAGTACGCCCCTACTAGAAGTTGACCGAAGTTGGGCGGTACCTGATCACCAAATTAATCAACCCATAGATTTTAAAACTGATACTCAAAACATCACACAATGTAAAATACTGATCAACTTTACTACAAAAATAAACAGTACTGACTGTACCACTTAATTGCAAAAATGTACTGTACTTTTATTAAATGGAATAAATATTAATATGAACTATTAATAAATATTAAAGTAAATAAAAGATGAACCAAAAAGTAACACTCCAAGTAACAAATAAAAATAGAGACCTTCAAAATGAATCCAAAAACATCAAAAATTCAAATAACACGACAAAATTTGTTGGTGATGGTTTTTATTTTGCCTCTAGAGACCAGCGCAGACCTCAAAATGTGAAGGATCTGGAGAGATCCGGTATGGAGGAATGATCTCAAATCCCTTGCCATGTATTCTCCAACCTCATCAGGCATTATAGGAGAAGACTCAGAGCTGTTATCTTGGCAAAGCAAGGTAGAACAAAGTATTGACTAAAAGGGTGCCAATAATTTTTGCACACCTATATTTAGTAAAGATATTTTTTGGGATAAACCTATTTTGTCTTTTGGTTGCAACTGTTTGATATCCATGAGAGCAGAGTATTTCTGTGAATGTTTTGAACAAAAAAATCAAAAGACTAAACGACATTTACCAAGGGGGCCAATATTAATGGAGGGCACTGGAATACTAAACTCATATTCAGCATTTTGAAGGTGACTAAATGGTCACTTTTGTTATGTTGTGTTACAGTAGCAGCAGGCACATGCTCACCTCTCCTGGTTTTACTGAGGGATCATTCACTGTGACGAAGTACGCCGGGATCCTGTGACCCCACCACAACTGACGAGAGATACACCAGTCTCTAAACATATAGAGAACGCATCTCATGTAACTGGCAGGTTTCTGACAAACACATTTCGAGTGCTTGGCTTGTAACAAAAGTTAAAAAAAGTTCCTGTGAAGTGCCATGAAACTGTTATTCGATGTGTTGCCACGATTTCTACTGAAACAGGAAGTCAGGGCGGGACATATGGAGTCACTCCTCCAACTTTTTAAATAGCCAGTAGCATTTAGTTTACCTCACAACCCATGCTATAACGTACTTTACAGTTTTTTTTTACAATGCTAGGGGCAGGATATTTCAGATTCTACAGAGTATTTCATTGGACAAAAAAAATCTGATGAGAAGCTGTAAGTGCAGAATGTCGTCAGTTTGAATGCGTACTGTACAGTTTGAATGCGTACATCTTCTAAACGCGAAATTTTCTCATTCAGTATGTTTACATGGACAACAATAATCCACTCTTAATCTAATTAAGCCCATACTTTGATTAAGAACTACCATGTAAACACCAACCTTAATCTAATTAAGGTCATAATCTAAGAAAGGTCTAATCAAATTAAGACAGGTGGAGTACTCCTGTTTTAATCGTATTATGGACGTGCATTACAGACATGTAAACACCT
>JAOUWY010000071.1:32664932-32676480 GCA_025728095.1 Prietella phreatophila
CCGATCTTATATAAAGAACATCTGAACTGTCCCTCCCACCCAGAACACACACCAGATACAATATGATTTAAACACCTTTAGCAAAGCAACCACTAACCTGACACTGGCCCTGCAAAGATACATAATGAATGGGGCAAATGTGAGACAATATAAAAAAATTATCCATCATATATGACAGGTGCACAGTCCACAGTCCATTTTTAGCTCTTGAAATGATACTCGAGGAAGGGGCCCCAGATCTTTTCCAGTTTTGTGGATGCACCAGTCTTAAAAAATCTAAACTTTTCAAGCTTGAGAGAGGCAACCTTCTCAGCCAGCTATTTTTGAAAGCTTCCATGTGCAGCCATTTTGGAGATATGTCAAACAAATGTCCATATTCTGAACACCAATGCCCTGGTAGCCCAGTAATAATGCTGAAAAACAGGTCAGGTCAACAGCACTGGAACGCCTAGCATGACGTCAGAGCAGCTTTTTGTTGTTGTTCTTGTTACTTCTGCTACTACACCTCATAGCACTTTATATGTATTTGCTTTCCATTTTTATCACAAATATATTGGAAATCAATTTATTCAGTCATACATATTCAGTAAACTCGTTATCTTGCACAGGGTCGGGGTGGTTTCTGAACTTATCCTGGGAATCACCAGCACTATGAACACACAAATTCATGCTGTCATTTACAACTAGAGTAGCCACTCCAGCTACTGGAATTTATTAGAAGGAACATGCAGACACTGCAGAAAGTAACCCAAGCTTAGGATCAAACCAAGGACCCTGGATCTGTGAGACATCTACATTTACATTACATTTACAGTATTTGGCAGACACCCTTATCCAGAGCGACTTACAGTTATCTCATTCATACGTCTGAGCAATTGAGGGTTAAGGGCTTTGCTCAAGGGCCCAACAATGGCAGCTTGGTGGTGCTGTGGCTTGAACTCATGACCTTCTGAGCAGACCAACACTCTAACGACTGAGCTAACACTTCCTGACAGTACCCACTGTGCCACCCAGCAGAAATGACTGCTCTGAGTGTATCATTTGTTTACATGTTCCTGTACATCTAGTCGAGGTTGATTTGATACGTGCCCGACTTCCAATTTAGAACTTCATAATGGAAAAAAAGCAAAGGAACATCTTTGCTGAAAAATGACAGATGACAGGCTCTATTTATAGTTCTACTGTCGAAGGAGTTTCTGGAGCTGCTTTCTTAAAATTCTGGCATTCTAGCATCAAGGATTCATGAATTACAAATGCAATTAAATAATAACTATAGTCATTCTCATACACTACGGGGTGTCGCAAAAGTTTCCATACATAGGGGAAATGAAAAATATGTTAGCAAATTGTAACTTTATTTGCAAAATATCCTCTATATGACTGCCATTTCTTTGTAAACACACATGGAGTCGTCTCTCCCACTCATGATGAACACATCTGGTGTTACGCAACCTTGTGACAGTTTCCTGATCCAACCATGAGAATGATTTCACTATATTCTTTATCTGTCAAAGGTATTCCTAAAGGCTATAATATAAACTATGAAAAAAATCTTGGAAGACATTTAGTTAAAAAGCTAAGTCAATTTCCCCTACAGTCCCCTCTGAAAGTATTGGAACGGCAAGGCCAAGTCTGTTGTTTTTGAAGACATTTGGGTTTGAAATCAAACAATGATTATGAGACGATAAATCAGAATTTCAGCTTTTATTTCCTGATATTTACATCTAGATGTGTTAAACAACTTAAAACATGGTACCTTTGGTGGCGGACCACCCAATTTATAGGTGAGCAAAAGTATAGGAACAATATTTGGTTGCATATAACAGTAACTCCATCAAACCGCTGACATCATGTTCCCTTTTTCTTTTGTGATGCTGAAGCTTCTTTCAGTTGTTTGTTTTGGTGAGGGCTCTCCTCTTCAGGAGGTGAAATGCTGCTCAACTGGGTTAAAGCTGGTGGTTGACTTCTCCAGTCTAAAACCTTCCACTTTTCGCCCCTAATGAAGTTGTTTGTTGAGCTGGCAGTGTGTTTTGGGGTCATTGTCTTGCTGCACGATAAAGTTACTCCCAATTAGATTGAATGCATTTCTCTGTAGATTGGAAGACAAAATATTTCTGTAAATTTCTGAATTCATTCTGCTGATAACATCCCGAGTTACAGCATTAATAAAGATTACTGAGCTTGTTCCAGAAGTAGCCAAGCCATGACAATACCTCCACCGTGTTTCACAGATAAGCTTGTATGTTTTGGATCATGAGCAGATCCTTTCTTTCTCCACACTTTGGCCTTTCCATCACTTTGGTAGAGGTTAATCTTGGTTCCAGAAATGTGAATTCCAATCTGACTTTCTGATTCTTACTGCTGATGAGTGGTTCTTAATCCTGTGGTATTACATTTACATTTATGCACTTGGCAGACGCTTTTATTCAAAGCGACTTACAAATAAGCAAAGTGATATATCAAGCAGAGAACAATACAAGTAGTGCTACTATACAAGATCCATTAATTGATGGAGGTATGGCCTCTATATTTCTCCTCTCAAAGTCTTCACTAGTTAGTGATGTCACTAACTGTTATTTTTGGATTTTTCTTTACAGCTCTCACAATGTTTGTCATCAACTGCTATTGTTTTCCTTGTCCAATCTGTTTGTTGTCTGGTTATTAGTACACCAGTGATTTCTTTCTTTTTCAGTACATTCTAAGTTGTTGTATTGGCTTTGTTCAATGGCTCTGATAGATTTTCGCTCTTTTCTCAGCTTCAAAGTGGCTTGTTTTCCTTCCATACACAGCTCTCTGATCTTCATGTTGGTTTATCCTTTGTAACTAACATGCAGCCTTCACAGGTGACACCCAAGGCTCAAATCAAGAGTAGATGTTCAGAGCTATTAATTCTTTAAACAATCAATTTAACAGGGCACACCTGGACAACAATAAACACCTATCCGTAACATTTTCCAATATTTTTGATCACTTGAATAAAAGGTTGGGTTCAAACAAAAGGTGCCATTTTCTATGTTGTTTAATACATCTAAATGTAAATATGAGGAAATTAAAGTTGAAATTCTGATTAGACATCTCATTCATTTTTTTTTATCTCAAACCCAAATGCCTTCGACGTGTAGCAAAAACAATAGAATTGGCCTTGCGGTTCCAATACTGTACGAGACTCTATGTATGGAGACTTTTGGGACACCCTGTCCAAATGTTTGTGGACACCTGACCATCACACCCATATGTCAGCCTTCTTCAAACATTTGCCACAATGTTGGAAGCACACAGTTGTATAGGATGTCTTTGTATATATTGTATGCATTACAGATTCTCTTCACTGGAACTAAGAGGCCCAAACCTGTTCAAGCATGACAATGCCCCTGTGCACAAAGCAAGATCCATGAAGACATTGTTTGCTAAGAGTGGTGTGGAGAAACTTGAGTGCCTTGCACAGAGCCCTGACCTCAACCCCACTGAACACCTTTGGGATAAACTGGAAAGCTGATTGCACCCAAGGCCTCCTCACCTGACATCAATAATGCTCTTGTGGTTGAATTAGCACCAATTCACACAATCACACTCCAAAATCTAGTGGAAAGCCTTCCCAGAAGAGTGGCGGTTATTATAGTAGCAGAAGGTAACTAAACCTGGAAAGATGTGTTCAACATATGTGTGTGATGTTTGCCAGAAAACCAACATCATGAGCGATTTCTTGAGGAGCTGCCAGTTCTGCTTGAATGCGCCTTGGCACTGATTCTAGAGGTTTGTGCAACTGTACTGGAGGAATGAATAGCATTCTTCCAAAAGATATTGCCTCAGCTGTTGTTTTGATGATGTCTAACACATAACTCCAAAATCTCCCATAGATGTTCAATTAGGTGGGGATCTGCCTAGTGTGTGAATGAGTGTGTGAATGCATGTGTGATTGTGCCCTGTGATGGGTTGGTACCCCATCTACCCTGTTCCCTGGGATATGCTCCCAGCGATCCTGTGTAGGATAAGTTGTATGAAAAATGGATGGATTTATGGATGGGATGTAGCTATTGAAATAAGTACTGACTGCAGTAGAAAACTTTAGAAAAAGACACGTATAAAAAAATATGCACATCACTTCATATTCTCTGTTCCCTTTGGTTTTCATGTTTTTAAAGGCAATTACTAAAAGAGAAAGAATTGAAAGAAAATAAAATGAGTCATTTATGTCTATCTGTCCTTCCATGTCCTTACTTCTGTAAACATTTAAAAGATGTCCCTCTGGATTAAAGCTTAACGGTTTTATAGTGATGCTTGAAAGTTTTTTGAAATTTCTATACTTCTGCATAAATATGACCTAAAACATTATCAGATTTTCACACAAGTCATAAAAGTAGATAAAGACAAGAGTCGTTTATTTGTCATTTGCACAGGTACACTAGACATTGAAGTGCTTGAGACCAGGCTCAGATTTAAACATTGACAGTACAAACACGGTAGAAGTTTGACATTATGTCATTGGAAATACCAGACCTCTTAAGCCTCCACAGAAATAGAGGTGCTGACGGGCTGCTCTCGTTATTGTGTGTAGGCTCCAGGAGAGATCCTCGGAGATGTGGACAACCAAGGCTCTTAACTCTCTCCACTTCCACACCAGTGATGCAGAGGGGAGCATGACCCTGTCTCTGTGATTTCGTGTAATCCACAATCATCTCCTTGGTCTTGCTGACATTCAGAGAGATTGCTGTCATACCATGTTGAAAGTGCTCTAAGCTCCACTCTGTAGAATGACTTTGTCACCTTTGGTGATGAGACCCAGAATGGTTACATCATCCACAAATTTTGAAGATGATATTGGAGCTGTGCTTAGAAGAGCAGTCATAGGTAAACAGGGAGTACAAGAGGGGACTGAGCGCACATCCCTGTGGGGCACCAGTGTTGAGTGTGAGTGTGGAGGATGTGTCACTGCCAGTTCTGACCACTTGGGCTCTGCCCATCAGGAAATCCAGGATCCAGTTACACGTGACTGTTAAAAAGAACCCAGTTAAACAAATAACACAAAAATATTATACTTGTTCATTTATTAACTGAGAAAAACCATCCAGTGTAAAATTATCCAATATTACATATCTGTGGGTGGCAAAAGTATGTGAACTTTTGCTTTCAGTATCTGTTGTGACCCCCTTGTGCAGCAATAACGGCAACTAAACATTTCCAGTAACTGTTGATCAGTCCTGAACATTGACTTGGAGGAATTTTATCCCATTCCTCATTACAGAACAGCTTCAACTCTGGGATGTTGGTGGGTTTCCTCACATGAACTGATCGCTTCAGGTCCTTCTACAACATTTCTATTGGATTTAGGTCAGGACTTTGAATTGGCCAATCCAAAACATTAATTGTATTCTTCTCTAAACATTATTTGGTAGAACAACTTGTGTGCTTAGGGTCATTGTCTCTCAAGATTCAGTTCATGGTCAGATGTCCTGACATTTTCCATTTTCCATATTCCACTGGTATAATTCAGAATTCATTGTTCCATCAATGATGGCAAGTTGTCTAGGACCAGATGCAGCAAAACAAGCCCAAACCACGATACTACCACCACCATGTTTCACAGATGGGATAAGGTTCTAATGCTGGAACACAGTATTTTCCAAAGATATGTTCTCCAAAAATAACACTTCTCATTTAAACCAAAAAAAAATATTTTGGTGTAATCCGTCCACAAAACATTTTTCCAATAAACTTCTGGTTTATCCACATGATCTTTAGCAAACTGCAGATGGGAAGCAATGTTCTTGAGAGAGAGTGGAGAGAGAGCAGTGACTTTCTCCTTGCAACCCTGCCAGGCATACCACTGCTGTTCAGTATTAGCCAACGTGAGAGAGGCCTTTAGTTGCTTAGAAATTACACTTGCTATTGGAGTGATCTTTATTGCTTGACCACTCCTGGGAGGATAACAATGGCCTTGAATTTCCTCCATTTGTACAGAATCTGTCTGACTGTAGATTGGTGGAGTCCAAGCTCTTTAGATATGATTTTATAACCTTTTCCAGCCTCATGAGCTTCAACAACTCTTTTTCTGAGGTCCTCAAAAAATTCATTTCTTCATGCCATGATACACTTCCACAAACATGTGAAGATCAGACTTTGACAGATCCCTGTTCTTTAAATAAAACCATAACTGATTTGCAATGGGGATTGAATAATTTTGATTGCAACTGTATTTAGAACATTCTGAAAGGTTTACAAACTTTCAAGCACCACTGTATTTACAACCCTACAGCAGAGAGCCTAAATATCATAAAGAACCCCTTTAGAACCTTTAAATATTGAAAGAGAACCCTTAGTGGATCCTTTAAGCATGCCAAAAGACTTACTGTAAAGAGTTTCCTTGAACTCTTTTTACCAGAAAAAAATATAATTTCCTTGAGTTTAGTGGGTGCCCGTGTTCAACACTGAATTTATTTGTGGTCGCATTCCACAGTAGGGATTAATGGCTCATATGAAAGTAGACACTCAGGGATTTAAGAATTTGCATTTTCATAAGTATTACTTTTTTTATCTAGCTTACTAGGTTTAAATGTTATGTTATTGTATACGGTGTTTTACAATCAAAAAAGCTTCAGTTGTGCTCTCTGTCTTATATCTGTACCACTGTTATGGAGAGGTGTGAATTTTTTTTGGCCCAGCAGGAGGCTCTGCTCACCAGCAGATTCAAGATACTTGAATACACAGAAACCCAACAGTGTCCTGATTCATCTTATAACAGATTTGCGGCAGTAAAATATTTCATTTGTATATACACTGATTGAAAATGTCCAATAAGACGCTTTCTATTCTGCCAGCAGAATGGAAAACCAATGTGATGCTTGAAAGTGTTAATCAACATTTCATCAACAACAACAAAATGCAGTTTTACATTGAATTAAACCATTCACTTCTCCACAGCCTAGAAATGTACCAAAAAAAAACAAAAACAAAAACAGATTTATCAGAACAAATGACATGAGTATCGAAAATCTGTGAACAATCCTTTATTCCGTGTTGGATTTGGTGCATACGTAGTTTCACTGAGGAGACGCTGACTGGGCACAAACACCTGACTGACACTCAACACCAAGTTTATATTGTTACTGATTCAGAACTTTCTGATATTCTGTTTAACAACAAGTGCCACTTGTGCAAATATTTCACCAAGGCAAAGCTGGGAAAAGTATTACTGGGGAAGAGGGAAGAACTGCATTGTATCGTACTGTACAAGAGCTCATATCGTGGTCCCTATGATACCACTCACATTTCAATTTACATCAAAAACATTCGCATTATACCTTCCGTTCTGTAATTACAGTAATTACCATTTAACTTTCCACTTTTTTACCAGTCAACTGAACACACCAAACCTACAGCAACTTTACAAATGGTGTAAAAGATGAATTACTAAGACCTCAGATCCATACAAAGATCTTCACGTCAGTCCCCAACCCTTTGATGTAAGAGCTGAATTGTGCATCATAAATAAACCTAATTCCAATTCACATACACGTTTTGGTGCAGACTGTATTTTAGCAGCAAACAAGCTCTGACAATGATGTAATAAAGTATAAATAAGCCTGTGACAGATCCATGCACTCATGCACAAAAAAAACACCTCCTGCTCTCTCACTCCCCAATGAAAGCTTCCTGTATGTTTTCCACCGTGTTTCCCAACATTCCCCCAATGATTCCCACCACCATATTAATCACATGCCCAAGTCCCCTCTGTCCCCTCCAGACTAGTGTGCCGATCCCTTGGCCGAATGACCAGCCCTGCTTGCCCACCTCTGAGCCCACCGCACCCATGTACCCACCAAGCCCCTGGAACGTGCACTCTACTACCTCCGTGCCAAAGTCCCAGACCTCACCCAGTGCACCGATCACCAGCCCCAGAGCGTCACTCATTAGTGTTCCTGTACCTGCCAGTCCCTCCTGGCATGAAAGCAACAAAGTGCCTGTTAACGTACTTATAAATGTGTACAGTGAACACACACCATGCTCGCCCACTTGGTATGCTACGCCACCTACATTCTCAACACCCGAGACTACACCAGAGCCCAGGTTCTGAACCAAGCTGAAGCTGTCACTGGGCAGCGACGCCAGCACGGCTGCGTCCTCATGCAAGACGTAACCGATTTGAGAGGGGAGGTTGGTCAGGGTGGAGACCACTGGAGAGAGTGGAGCGTACAGGAGAGAGACGATAGAGGACAGGACATAGAGGAGAGTACTGTTCTCTTGGGACTCAGGGCTTTCTGTTTCATTAACGCTTTCATCTAGGCTGGGCTCAGACTCAGTTCTATCTGCTCTCATGCTGGGCACCTCGTCCTCGTCACTGCTTTTGTCTGTCTCGGCTGTGTGTACGTCTTCTTCAGGAACTTCACTGATTTCCAGTGCCTCATCTTCCAGACTTCCTGTCTCTCCACACCCACCAGAGAAAAGCTCCTTAACGTCAACCAGTTCCTCCAGCTCCGTCACGCTCATCAGCTTCAGCTCCCCTTCACCTTCCTGGACCACTCCCATACCGAAGCTGCCGGGTCCATCAGGAACATCACAGCACACTGCCGACCACAGCACATCTGCCTTCGTCTCGCTCAGCCCACCTACGCCGCTCTGAACATACACGATCCCCCCTGCATTAGAGCACTGTGGCACGGTCCTGCTCTCTACCAGCTCTGCAGTAAGAGCATCCACTTTGTGCAAAAGGGATGCCGAGTGTGATGAAGCGACATCCTGGACCTTGTTGTACAAAGCCGGAACGTGTACACGGGACTCTTCTCCAAGGACTTCTGTCACGCTCGGTTTGTCCTGCAGACGCATTTGAGAGACAGAAGAAAATGATTTTCATGATATATATATATATTTTTTAAATCTAGAAATCAATAATGTTAAGATCAGGTCAATAATGTTATTGTTCCTCTTATACAGCTTTCGATCACGTACAGCACTGCTACACTGAATCTAATAGCAGCAAGAAAGAAAAGTTTCCTTTGTGGCTAAATGAAAGAAAGAAGCTGTTCTAAGACGCAAATGTATGCAACGCTCTAAATGGGGCCTTTCATTAATACACGTGAAAGGTCAATAAGAAATTCGCTTAGTTTGTGTTTTGTTCTAACCCTCAGCTTCACATCTATTCCCTAGCCAGCTTTTTCATATGCATTCAGTATCTTATGCACGCTTAATTTTGAAACCATGGAATTCTCTAGAAGCTTCATTTGTTTGTAGATTAAACTCCTTGTAGTGCTTGTATAGAGCCAGAGAGCTGTGATGAGGTTTAAAATGACATAATATACTCAAATTAGGTAAAATCATGGAGTCATCTGCACCTAAATGCAATTTAATTTCAAGCAGAGGCAGTGCAATTCAATTACAGCTTACACTTACAGCTTTGGCTCGTCACATCGAATGCTTTCATAGCAATGGAAAGAAATCGAAAAATAGATCTTCTTACCAACTCCTCGGCTGTTCCTTTGCCCCATGCATTGTGCGGGCCTAGGTGCAGAGCCGTATAGACATCAGACTGGTGTCCAGGGTGATAGAGTGAAACAAAAGTGCGCCCAGCTCCCAGGCTGTGGCATCTCCTCTCCAGGCCCGACTCGGTGACCCGCTGTGGGGGGGTGTTTCTGTAGAAGCTCTCCTCACACTGGAGCTGCTCCGAAGCTGTGATGATGTGAGCCAGAGAGAGTAGACCCACGATCAGTGCTGCAAGCCCACACACATTGTTCCTCTGTGCTGCACACAGCATGGCCAAAACACTCTCCACTGCAGTCTGGCAGTGGCTGTAAATGACAGCGCTTACACTCGACAAAATCCTGCAAGTCACCCCCTCTTCCTCTCCCTCCCACTCTCTAAGCTCTGCTCCTGCTCTCTTGACTACGCATTAAAAGCTTGGGTGCTTTTACCCCTCCTGCTCCTCCCGTTTCATTCTTTTCATCTGACTAAATCAATTCTTCTGCTGGCGGTTCGGCTGTAACGTACACAAACCTGCGCACACACCCTTTCACGCCTATCCACATTACCTGTAAATCAGCATTCTTTAACACACACCTCAATATTGAACACATGTTGGTTGTATTATCGTTGTCAGGTATTTTTATTGACTTCAATGTGTATTTAACTTTTACAGGTTTTCAATAAACCTGGATCTTATGTAAAAATCAAGCAACGAATCTAAATCCGCATGCATGCCGGTCAATATAGAACCAAACACAAACCTGTTCTCGCAGTTTAAAGTATCTGTGTTTTAGCATGACAACAGAAAACATGCATCACTGAACACAACCTTTTTATGACATTTAAATGATGGAGTAACTTGCTGAAAAAACGTCTTGAATCCATTGTTTGTAACCAACTCTACACCTCACTGCCAAATTCCAGTAAGAGTTGTGCAACGCTCTGTAGGTATTACAACTGTAAGCCGTGTGTGTGTGTGTGTGTGTGTGTGTGTGTCTGTGTTTTGTTACCCTACACTGCAGAGCTCTCTGCCTGAACTGGTATCTTGGAGCTTAAGGGCATGATAGGTGTGGTTGCAACACTCTCTCTCCTACTTAATTTTTCTGTGTGTGTTTGTTTGTTTCACATTCAGACTACACCCAGTGACATGTTCTACACACTGCACACCCAAGTCTCAGTGTTCGCATATATTTGAGCGTAACTATGTCTAATCAAGCTTATTACCTACTCGAGTATTCATCTATCCACCAATCGACAACTACCTCAATTTATGACGCAAGCATTCGTGAAAGCTGAGAAAATTCTAGTTAAATAAAATGCAATCTTTGAGTCTAGCCAATATACAGCACTCGTTAGCCAGTTAGTAAGTGTACCTCCTCCCTAAAAACATGGAGCTTTTAATAATGTACAGTACAGTTCGTTGCATATGTATTCATAGTAAAGCACGGTGGTGGTAGCATCGTATCGAGAGATCTCTTCGGCTGTTGGATGATTTTCTGCCCTCTTTACCCTGTGCACTGTCTGTCAGTGGTGGGAGGGTTCAAAACACTGCTTCATGAAGCTTCGAATCCTTTGCGAATCTTTTGTTGCGAATAAGTGGTTCGGCGCATATCAAATTGGGCAAGTCACGTGATTTCAGCAAATGAGGCTTCGTTACATCATTACTAGGATGCACTGATGTATCACTGATAATCGGTATCGGCCGATAAAGGCAATTTATCATGCTATGGGCCATTGGCTGATAGTTTAAAAACATCCGATGATCAGGGCCGATTATATCCCATCAATCAAAAGAAGGAGGGAAAACACATTGATTTTATGCTGTGTTTAAAGATGATTTCTCTTTTGTGGAATGACAACTGTAATCTGTAAGCTCTGCAATTTTACACTGCAGCAGTGAAGTAGGAGTTTCAGCGTCGAGACATTTTTGGGGGGGTTTCTGCCGCACTGCTTATGCTGAATTAAAGGGCCAGTACACCGTTGAAAGATTTAAATGAAAATGAGTTGACAAAAAAAGTATATACAGTGAGGGAAAAAAGTATTTGATCCCCTGCTGATTTTGTACGTTTGCCCACTGACAAAGAAATGATCAGTC
>JAOUWY010000071.1:32691367-32703314 GCA_025728095.1 Prietella phreatophila
ATCTCTGTTAATCGTCCTTTGTTCATGTTATGTATTTAAGGCTCCCGAGCAACGAAGCTCATTGCTTGGTCTTAGTTTTCGAAGTAGTTGAAGTCATGATTAGCGCTGTTTTTGGGCACGCTGTTATCGGTGTCGCGGTTTTCTGTTTCGCCCGTTTTGTTCTTGGACTTTCTGTTTGTATTTAATAAAGCATGGCCTGCACTTACTTCTGTCTCCCTGCGATATTCGTGACAACTTTGGTCAAGGGCCGAGGTAGATGGATGGCTGGAGAAATGTGTCCATTTTTATTTCTAAACTCCGACACTAATGTAGCATGTGAAGACTAAAATAGGATTCTTAATTTAAACGTGGCTTCAGTGTGAACCCCAGGTAACATTTTAATATATCAGCACACCAAAATCCTTCTTCATAGTTATCTAATCATAATATTCATTTGTAAAAAATAAGTGAATAAATCAAAAGAGAAGATGGTTCATCTGGTAGAGGTTGGTTTCTCGTCCCACTGTGTCCTCGCAGAATCAGTTTGAGGACATGGAGCGGGAAATCCGAGCGGAGTTCCAGAACCTTCATAACTTCCTGGATGAAGAGGAGGAGAAAGACCTGGAACGGCTGAGGAAAGAGAGGGACAGACGAGTGAAAATGCTGAAGGAGAGAGAGAGGAAGATTGCCACACAGGGACGAGACCTGGAGAGGGCCATCGGGACTCTGAACAGCAAGCTAGCAGAAGACGACAGTCCCAAACTACTAAAGGTGCTTTTCGTCTTCGGATTATATTTACTGTATGTCTGCATATCAGTAAAAACAATGTTCTGCCAGCATATTTATTCTCACAAACTTGTCGCATACTTCTACAACATCCATAGGAGCAAGTCTAAAAGAGAGAACAGGATTTAAATAAATAAAAAATCTTATCTGGATTCTGTAGTTGATTTAACTGTACGAAGCTGCATTATTTGTACGAGCAGCTTGTTAAGTGTACTGGGGGAGGTACCTCAGGAGGGTTTGGAGCAGATCCACGGAACATGCTGGGTGCTATCTGGCACCGTTTAGCTCACATCACACGAATGGCATCTAAAGTGCTGATATTGACCTGATCGGCCTGTGAAGTATGACACAATTTCGACGTTTTAAAACTTCTTTTAGGAAATCAAAGATCTCCTAAAGAGGTAAGTACAGAATTTTTGTGTAGTGTGTTGTAATTATATTCATTCATAACCCACAATAACATCATTTACCTAATTTATTTTTCCTCTTTGTCACTTTCTCTTATAGAAAGTGACAAATATGCGCACAATCTCAAACCCACTAAGTCCCTAGGAAGTCCTCACTCTCATTAATACATCCCTTTCCTATTAACTGCCATGTAGTTATGTTGTAGTTATTTATGAATTAAAATGCCTGAAGATGGAAAGGAGTTTAAATGAGAACTTTAGTGTTTTATTAAAGTATCATTTCATCATTCATTTAGTACTTGTTACATTATTTAGCCTGAGCTACACCACTAGCATTTGTTTTGTGTTTTAATAGGTTACTAGTTTCAGTGCTTTTAACATCATTAATATGTTTAAAAGTGAGTACACTAAGCTGGCACTTTAAATGGTTAACTCTGTCCATCCGTCTTTCCATTTCTCTGCCAGATGTGAAGTGAATTTTGTACGCCCGGCTCCAGTGGACAGCGAGATTTGCTCAGGACAGTTTTTGGGTCCTATTCAGTACAAGATCTGGAAACACATGAAGGCTTCTCTCTATCCAAGTACTATTTATATTTGTTATGCTTGATGGCACAGTTTCTGTCTGCTTGCGGAGTTGTGTGCTAGCCATTTGAGGGCATGGTGTAGGGGATGGAGACAGAACTGAGAGCACTTTATTAGGAACTATACTATAGTAATACTGGGTAGGGCATCAATTTGCTCTCAAAACAGCCTCAATTCTTCGTGGCATGGATTCCACATGATTTTGGACACATCCCTTTGAGATTCTGGTCCATGTTGATTTGATTACATCACGCAATTCCTGCAGATCTTTCATGCTGCGAATCTCCCGTACTACCACATCGCAAAGGATTTAGATCTGGTGACTGGGAAGGCCACTGAAGAACATTTAACTCATTGTCATGTTTGAGAGGACTTTTTCTTTGTGATATTATCATGCTGAAAGTAACCGTTAGAAGATGTGGCTATGAATTGTGGCACATAGTCAACAACAATACTCAAATAGGCTGTCATTCAAGTGACGATTGATTGGTATCAAATGTCCCAAGAAAACATTCCAAACACCATTACACCATCTGTGCTGGCCCGTGTCTGCATGATTTTATGCATTGCACTGCTGCAACATGATTGGCTGATTAGACAATTGCATGAATGAGCATGTGTACAGGTGTTCCTAATAAAGTGCTCGGTAAGTGTACTAATATATACACACAAATATAAACATGACTGGAATTATTTACATAAGGTAGACAAGAGGTATGATTTAATGCTTGTGTAGTTCTGTTGATTTAACTTTGTTGTGAACTCCTCATGTGCAGACATATCGTTGTTGACCTTCGACCCTGAGACCGCTCACCCTCTGCTAATCCTGTCTGCTAACCACACAGCGGTGTATTTCGAGGAGGAGAAGAAACTGGTTGCAGATGAGAACAAGAAACGTTTCCACTATTACTACTGCGTGATGGGCCAAGAGGGCTTCATGCATGGTCGCCATTACTGGGAGGTGGAGGTGCGAGGCAAGACCGCGTGGCGCTTGGGTGTGGCCAGGGAGGACGTGTGCCGTGGCGAGATGAACTCATCAACCACAGCAAATGGGCTGTGGACACTGGCGCTGAAGGACGGCTCAATCGTAGCCTGCACGGACCCCAAGCCCACGGTCATACGTACCGCCACTCTGCCCACCCGCATTGGCATCTTCCTGGACTGTGACAAGGAGGAGGTGTCCTTCTATGATGCTCTCACCATGATGGCGCTCTTCTCGTTCTCCATGGATTCCATTCTAATGCCCATTTACCCGTTCTACAACCCTTGCGATACAGACGACGGAAGGAACACCGCTCCAATCACCATCTTCCATCCCTCGCTTTGACACAAGGTTTGAACAGATGGACTTCCAGCTTTTTTTAAAGTTTAACTTAGAAGTTGGATTTGTCAGAAAGGCTATATGACAACAACAAAAAAAATAGCTGTTGGTTTGTTGGATCTTTTTCCCCCCTTTTCATTTGTTTAATAGAGCATGTGTATGAAATGTTTGATGTCTTTCAAGCATTTACATGAGGAATAAAAATGGAACTGTGAATATCAATGTCCTAAATAACCTCTGTCTGGACTGAAAGTTAGTGGAAAGAGAATGAATGAGAAAAGCAGTGAGGAAGAACAATATAGGATGGGAGAGGCGATGGAAATGGTGGATGGACGGTTAATCAGTGTCTGGGTGTTGTACAGTTCACTTTATACTGCCTATAATTATCAGTCACCTGCTGAACTCGGCACTGTAGTTACAGTGAGGAACTATTATGTGAACAATGCACTGGTGTGCAGTGGGGGAAGTGTGCATGCTGTCGTGTAGTATGATTGACTGTGTTTCAGAGGACTTTTGAGCTTAGACTGGCACTATATTACAGAACTAAAATACAAACTATAAGAAAAAAAACAGTTTGAGTTTAAGACCTTTTCTTTTTATTATAACATACTGTAACAAATGTCATGTTCCTTCACAAAATGTGTGCATTTGTGTCTGCAATGTGGAACTACAGAAGTGGACAAACTGTAAATAGGTCATCGAGGAGAAGCTTGGCCGTGTGATGGACATAAGAAGGAGGCAGTCGGAACTGCAGGTTGTGTTTTAAACAGCACACGAACACTTCATAGGTTGCCTTAGACATAAATGCCGAATGCTAACAACACACTTTCCTGTCTTAGTCTGATTGCTTGTTCTTATGCACTACCTTATCTAAGATTTTATCTCGCACACAATTAGTCATGGATACTGACCATCCCATAGAGCTAGACCACTCCATTCTGGAGTACTCTACAATGAATCACTTCCTCTCCAGGAGTACGGACATCACTACGTCTGCAAAGATGGTGATAATGGGGAGATTGAGTGCACTTTTGCTTTGATAACTCTTAGACACCTGCTATGTGTGTGTGTGTGTGTGTGTGTGTGTGTATATATATAATAATTTATCTATCTATCTCTATCCTGATGAAAAGTAAAAAAAGTGTATAAAATCGGTAGAACCTGGCATAAGAATCGTCGTCCGTGTATGCTGCATTGATTTGTTTCTTGTTTAAAAGCATACATTGCACCCAAGATGTTCAAAACAGTTTTTCGCTTTAACCTAATAAATATGATGAGAAATTCTCTTATCTCCTTCGCTTGCTTTTCATCATTTCATATTCATTATGAGGCTAAAATTAATTTTTATTTTTTTTGGATACTAGAGAACATGTAGGATAGAAAAAAAAAATACAAATAAAAAAAATCAACAGGATTTTCCTGGTGCTGCAATTTAAGAATTTCTTTAAGAATAGCACCCAAAATTTATTTCTACACACAGTACTGTGCAAAAGTCGTAGGCACCCTAATTTTTGGTGTACAAATTTTGTTGTAGATTTTGTTTATTATGACTTCTGCGTTACTGAGTCAGTACAAATACATATATTTCCAAACATTACTTTTCCAGCAAAATATTAAAATGTTTATGGAAAAAAACTGTTTGGAGCTCACTAGAGAAAGTATTATATATTATGTATTAACATTGTTCCATCTATTATCGTTTACTGTTCTGTGTGTGTGTGTGTGTGTGTGTGTGTATATATATGTATACACACACACGCGCTTGAAAGCAACATACACTGACCAATCATCCTCACCATAAATCCATGACCAAAGTATTCGCTAATGACAATACAGTACAGATGTCTAACCTTTTTCCCTCTTCATGACTTGATGTATCTTTAAGCAATTAGATTTTTAGTTGTAGTCTCTAAAATTGATCAAGTTGTTTGTTTTCGTTTGTTTAAATTTGAACTATTTTAGTTCAAAAGAAAAACATGCTTCAGTAAATGACTTGCTGATCCTTTCACCTACTGTTCTCTGAAGAGAAAAGCAGTAGAAATCTCCAGTACAGAGATGTTAGAGCTTCTAAAAATCTATATTCACACACATTACCGGTCAAACATCTCGATCTGCGCTGTGACACCATAAAAAACACGCTAAACCTGCAATTATTGTACATCACCTCACATCCTGTCACTCCTGATGTCATAGCCCAACAATTAGCCACGGAAATTGAAAGGGAGGTCTCATTTAAGGTCTTGAATTTTGTGTGTGTGTGTGTGTGAGAGAGAGAGAGAGAGAGAGAAGAAACCGCTACAGGCAGTGGGATGTTAAAAACGGAGCAGCTTTCCTTATGAAATGGTTGAGGAATTGCCATCAACCAGTGATGTTCACCATCCATCGTTTATCCAGTGTAGTCTTATTGTAAACACAGAAACACACACATCCATCTAATGCATATATGCCAATAGTAAATACAAGTACCAAACACGGAATACACACACATACTGCGCACACACTACAAACATGTGTGGAGACAAATCATTGCACCGCCTTGGTGGGCGTACACTAAATATTAAACAAAACAGCACTGTTGTTTTTTTGGTTTAGTTTTTTTTTTTTTTTTTTTTTACAAAAGGGTGTACGTTATCACTTAGCAGTGTTCAGAAAATGATTTCACTGAGTTCATGCTATATCTTAGCTATCTTTTAGCAAACACACTTAGTTACTATGACTACTACTCGTCTAGAGGTTATATAATTGTTTTCAACTAGCATTTCAGTCATCGGCTGTGTACGTGTGTCTTCACGTGACAGTGAAGCACGTGACAGGGTGAAGAGTTTACAGGTTACTGAACGGATTACAAAGAAAGATTTCATCGTTTTACGGAGATTAGGTTTAAGAGTTGGTGTCTGGAGGAATGGGTCAGTTGCCCCCATTCTGCTTTGTTAAATGCCGTTGTGCCCTTGAGCGAGGCATTTAACCTTCATCTGGTGCAGCGGAAATAGCAATATGCATGCCTGACCCTTTTCCTGTCACTGTGTAGACCCTGATGCACTCCAATGTACTAGTACTTCCATGCTGTAGAAAATCAGAACTTTAGTTTACAGAATATGCTCACTAGGGAACGTTTTGTTCTTTTTTTTTTAAACTGGTTAAAAAAACAACAACGTGTAGCTTTAATTAAACCTATAATAATCTCAGCGAGTTCCCAAGTGTATTCATGCCATATAACCAAACGTCTTCATGTGTGGATTGTTTATTCCTTCAGCGTTTCTGATTGCCCAATGAATTATACATAATGCTACGGAATGCATGGCCACTACACTTGCGTGATGCATTCTGGATCAGATTAGATCTGATTAATCATTACACAGGGACTATGGACATTATAATAGCATGCTTATATACGAGATGTGCAATTCACCAATTCTTAATAAGTGTACATTTTTGTGACGAAAAATGGTGCATATCCTTCGTCATTGCCTTGCAGAACCCGTTTTAGGAGCTCCTGCCTTAATGACTGATGTGTGCGAACGTGCATAGTCTTTGCACTTAGTATTGCTTAAATATATCTTGAAATGACAGACCAGCTGTTTGGGAGTAAAACGGCTCATGGCCTATAGCACTTAGGTTCGAGAGTGAGAGACTGTGAAAGCGAGAGTTACCGTAAGATTTATTAGATTGGGTAATATTAGTAGCTAGCATACCCTCTGCAACCACAGCTTATTTCAGAGCCATTTGAGATTGTATAATTATATGATACTATCTGATATTTCTGTGATTTTGAGATACTGAGGCAACGTTTTAGCGTAAAACTTCTCATACAGTGATAAAAAGGCAAAAAAATCGGATAAAACGTAATATATAAACCTTAACGGTGTCTAATTATCTAGAGTGGGTAATACAAGTGACTTACTTGTCACTTGTGTTAT
Organism: Prietella phreatophila; assembly: GCA_025728095.1. NCBI lineage: Eukaryota > Metazoa > Chordata > Actinopteri > Siluriformes > Ictaluridae > Prietella > Prietella phreatophila. The sequence continues at coordinate 32,698,360 of JAOUWY010000071.1, forward strand.
GTGTCATATCATTTTACGTACGCTAGAAGACGGCACGGCTTTAAAATTTCAATTAATAATACTGATACAAGTGCAAAAGGCTTAGAAAGAACAAGGCCATTCTGAGATAATGGAGAGGGAGGAGGGTGTTGGTAATGCCGTGGCTTCTAAAATGTTGTAAAGCCTCAGATCAAGATCATATTTTGTGCTTTAATCAGAAACTCAGTCTGGACCTTTTTCCATTGGTGCACTACAGTAAACTTAATCTTCTTAGTGTCTGTATGATGTTATACAATATGAGGTTGAGGCATCACCTGTGTTCGCAAAATCTACCCAGTACTAAAATCTGACCTTCTATAGTTACACCCTGACGTCCTGTAAACGAGCTAAAAGCCTTTTCTGAATCAAAGAGAATCCTGCCCAAACGGATCACAGAGAACTGCTTCCTTTCCTAAACAATTGGTGCAATAGCAAAAGGGCAGTGGTGGTCAGATTCCACAAGAGGCACCCAAAATCTCTGTAAACTGATTCTGAAAGCTGATGGGAAAACTTAATGAAAATCTATCGATCAATCAATCAGTTGTTCCTAAGATTCCTGGAATAAAAGCACCGATTTATGATCATCTCCCCGTACTTAAGTAAGTCCAAGATTAAGATCAGTAACTAAACCCTATATTTCAATCTACAAGTATTTGGGACCATTCAAATCATTATGCAGTTCCTCATAAAACATTACACAATTAACAACAGGCAGCCATAAACAAATACTGTAACATGCCAGTTAAATCTAAATATTTTTTGCCTATATTAATGAAAGTATCTGACAGTAGAAATAACTTGAAAAGAAGGAATGTTATGACATTACATTAGTAGGTTTTCTCGATTACCGTTTTAAGTCAGTCCTGTGTTGGAAAGCTCTGCTCGTGTGTTGACATTGGGAGAGAGGATCCAGTAAAAAGGGTTCTAGCATTTGTAATGTGGCCTGGAAATGTTCTTTTCAGTGGAATCACTCCAAAAACAGTTCCATCAGAAAGGTCCAGGTTTTGGTAATTGTCAAGCGTTTCTAGGTGTTCCGCATCAGATCTTTCTTTTCTTCCAGCTCAGTAAACATTTTCAGATCGCTATACTTTTTAACCTTCAGTGCTATTTTCTGATTTGTACTGATGATTGTTTCGATTGATGTGGATGGTATACTTTAAGGCTTGAAAAGAAATATATGGAGCCAATTTCTCTGGGGTAGGAACAAAAAGAAAACTGCTCTTTTGGGTCTATAGTCACCGTCACCCAGTTCACTACCACAATCCTCAAAAACATCAAAGATTAATTGAAGTTAGTTCATTCTCTTGATTTTTTTTTTTTTTTTTTTTTGTGCATGCAGTGGAATCATATTTAGGTATCATAAGCATGTTGCATCTGTACATCTTGTTTGCATGTAAGAGGCAGCCTTTCTCAGCCTGCATTAGATAAAGTCAATGGAACACCTGTAGTGGTATGCCTCTGTGTTTATAGAACCGTGTTACAAAGTGATTAAATATGAATTAATCAGGTAAATCTACAGTGTATGTTAGTTATGCATTAAGAGTGAGATTTAGTAGACTAAAATTGCCCTCCCATAATAAGTTGTTGAGTTTTTGATTGTTGTTAGATCTCGATTGTCAGCGGTGTTAAAAGACATGTGGAGGGAGCAGTAAGCAGGCAGTGGTTTGGACCTCAGGTGGTGGAAGTTTCCTCCACTCCTGAGGCAGGAGCACCATCGCTGGCAGAGGCCAAGTCTTGCTTGGCCTCTGGAGCTGGAGCCCCGGTCGAGATGACCTCGGTAACCTTTACGGAGCTTTTTTCAGTCTCTGGGGTTTTTGCAGGGATAGCACTAGACTCAGAAGATCCTATATCTGGGGTGGACTCAAGGGTACCATTAGTGGTTGGTTTTGCATCAGGAGTTGGTGAGAGGGCAGGCTTGGTGTCAGGAGTTGGACTCACAGCAGATGGTGTGGCATCAGGTTTGGTTGGTGTGAGATCAGAAGCTGGAGAGACTGCCATTTTAGTTGGAGTGGCGGCTAGTTTTGAGTCAGGTGTTGGTGTCACCGCTTTTGGAGGTTCAGGACTTGGGGGTGGTTTGACTTCAGAAGTGGAAGTTGGTTTGACTTCTAGGGTTGGTGTGGCTTTAGGAGAAGGGCTAACCGCTGGTTTTAACTCGGGTGTCACTGCAGGCATTGGGTCTGGAGACGGACTCAAGCTTGGTTTCGACTCAGGAGTGGGCGAGATGGTCGTTTTTGTTTCTTGTGTTGGTGTTACAGAGAGTTTGGGTTCAGGAGACGGTGCTGGTTTCAGTGCTGCTGAAACTGGTGTCTCGGATGCTGGCTTCGCCTCAGGGATTGATGCTGGTTTGGGAGGTGAAGACACAGTGAGTTTGGACTCTTGTTTGGCATTAGGTTTGGCATCAGAAGCAACAGAGGAGCTCAGGAAATCGGCTTCTGCAATGGGTACTGTTGGTGCCTCAGTATCACTGTCCAGTGGAAGGCCTGCAGTGGTGAAGCCTACTCCTGAATCGCTGGTCTCCAGGTTCTTTTCATGGATACTTGTGTCCTTAGCAGACACTTCTAGACCCTAAATGTTATACATAATGAACAACATGCACATAAAAATACTGTAAATATTCTGAAAAGTTTCTAGACTTAATCTTTATGGTACAAACCTTAATGCTGATTTCAGTGCTCTGGGATTTCTCTGTAATATCTTCTTTTTGTGAGAGAGCCGGAGCTTCATCATTTTGACGGCAGCAAGCTTCCTTCACTACCTGCAAAGAGACATGGGGCTGCTATTAAGAACGTGGTCAAAAAGGGATGATTTCCTCTTAGCCAAATGCACTGGGTGGCCTTAGATTTTATTAGCGATTGAGTAAGCCCGCTTAATTAAAAATGCTTAAACACTTTGGTTTATACAACTTGCAATCATTAGGGGAAAATCAATATGCAGTTCATACAACAACTGCATTTATCAATACACTTACAATGAGAGCATGAGCCTTGACATTCAGAAAGTAGGTCAATGATGTCAACTATTAACCATAGTGTGTGTCCATCAAGAACAAAATCATATTGATCATTTTCAAAGTGTTGGCAGAGGAAGGCCAGTTTGATTTGTTTGTGGATTTGCTGTTAATAATTGGTTGGGTCCCAAGTGGCCAGAGGTCTGAGAGAGCATAACTGATAATGTATATGGAAGAGGGCAGTTAATGCTTTCTTTTAAGTGTTCAGCTGGCCTGTGACATAGCATGACATGCACTTTGAAAACTTCATGAGGGTGAGCTCTAACACTCACCCTCCCTGGCTAATAGGTGTCATGTGATAGTGCAGAACTTGGTAGTTGTTGGGAATTGGCAGTGATGACTCATATTGGGTGGGGGAAAAGTATTGACCCATTGGTGGGTCAATACTGGTGAGTCATGCTTCTTTTTTCTTTCCTCCATAGCGCTTCAGAGGAAAGCAATTTTTTTCATAGTCACTGTTCTCTATTTCTTCTGAGCCTGAGATCTGAGTTTACAGAGACTCACCAAAAGCATCTCAATGTATAGTTGTCTCTAGGATACTGTGCACATGACAAATAAAATTACTTCATGAATGGTTCATTTTTTAAATTTATTTTCGGGCAGTTGCTTATAGAGACCAAATGGTATACAATATGATGATCTATTCAGTTGAAAATAGTTCTTAATGCTGTTGACTACACTGAAGGCCTAGAGCTAAAATGCACCTCCCACCGCTGCCTAACACACTGAGCTTCAGGCACTAATGTGTCGCTTTACTGACTAGATGTCACTATCTAACATAGTACTTGATAATGTACTTGTCAGTAACGCTAACAGTCGTAAAGGGTTTTTGCTTAATAGCTGTGCATGAATGTTTAATGTTTGATAGATTTTATGTTTGGTGTGCTTCAGTATAGTTTTCCTACCTGTCTAAAAGCATTTCCTTCCTCTTTGCCTGCATTTTTTGCAATCTTCTCGATGGCTTTGGCTTTTGCTGCCCTTTTGCGAACCTTCACCAAACATGACACCAAACACACCAGCAGCAGCACCACCAGCAAAGCCAGCAGAGAAATCACTGCCACAAAGACATTAGGCAGCCTGTACGCTGAGAGACCGAGAAAGAACGACGAGAAATTTTCCATTAGTGACAAACAAAACATTGTTTGTTTTTCCCCCACAAGCTTTCCATTTCCAAACAATTAGTCTTTCTCTTCAGTTTTCTACTCAAAACCACACCCACCAAAACATGTGTACGTCTGCTACCTACATATAAGAACTTCAGCTATTACCAAAAAAAGTGTTCTAAATACAAAACTACCTTATAGTACAAATTATTTGCTCCACCTACTTGTAGTCACTTGAAAATTGTGCTAAATGGGAATGAAGTGCACAATCATCAGGGCAAAACTGTAAAATAATGTGTGTATGTGTGTGTATCGGTTGAACTGAAATGAGAAATAAATCCTGCATTTGTACTCAACTACCATCTTTGTGACAAAATGAAGTGATTAAATGAAAAAGCCATTTTTTGGAATACATTGCGAGAGATATGCAACACGATATACAAAGCGAGAAGTATTTTAATAGATCACGAATGCATTTTACACAGATCATGCATTCTACAACATAAATAACAATGTATTAATACACTAGCTGGCCACAAGTATGTGGGCACCTGACCATCACCCAGGTGTGGTTCTTCGACCAAACTATTGCCACAAAATTGCAAGCATACAACTGTATAGAATGTATTTGTAAGTTGTAGCATTACGATTTGTATTCACTGGAACTAAAAAGCAGATATAGAGGGACTGGTCAGGTGTCTACAAACATTTGGCCATATATTATAATATAGAGTAAGGTAAAAAAGTATATGATCCCCTGCTGATTTTGTACGTTTGCCCACTAACAAAGAAATGATCAGTCTATAATTTTAATGGTAGATTTATTT
>JAOUWY010000071.1:32770094-32784025 GCA_025728095.1 Prietella phreatophila
CATTACGTCACCGCGCCACGCCGTCCGACGTCCCTCCAGAATTTCACGTATCAACATACAGTTGGTCTTCGTTATGGGACCATATACAGTTTTGGGTGTTTTTATAAAATAAATTAACGAACGCTTTGAGTGCAGTTAATTATTTGTCATGCTGTACATGCTAATAGAGAACTGCTTGAAGCTGTGGGCTGTGTCCCAAACCGTGTATTTACTGTCTATATAGTAACTGAGATACATGTATTTTTCCTCACTACAGGCCTATAGTAGGAAAGTATGCGGTTTGAGACACAGCCGATTGTTTGCCATAAAATGTTGAGCACTGCCGTGGGTGATCGTGTCCTTTCGCAAAAAGCAGTGAAAACTCTCACACGATGTTAATAGTGTGATCAAGGTGTTTACATGTCTGTAATACACGTCCATAACGCGACTAAAACAGGAGTACTCCACCTGTCTTAATCCGATTAGTGTTTACTTCGAGTATGACCTTAATTAGATTAAGGTAATTAAAAATTGCTGTTTACATGGTAGTTTCTTAATCACAGTATTGTCTTAATCGGGTTAATAGTGGATTATTCTTGTCCATGTAAACGCACTGAGTAACTCAGCTGGTTGGTTGGTGAATAATGGGAAAAGTGTCTACCATAACAGATTGCATGGTCAATGTTTATAGTGTGATAAATGTTATCAGTATGATTGACCAGGAGATCCACCAAGCATGTTGTGACTGAGCTTAAAGTCTGGAGTGGGTAGAATAACTTGATGGTTTTAAGGCAGGAAAATCAGACTATGTGCCTATTTCTGTCAGCTTTTTATTTGTCATCGCCTGGTGGACAAAAAATACCTAATAGGCTGTTTATATGGCACTCACCAGCGTTTTCTGTCATGTACATCAACCAGAGGAGGTCCATTTAATATGTCGTAGTGAAACATAACATGATGCATTAGAGATAAACATGGATAAACGTGGATACCAAAGGCTGGGAAACATATATGAGCAGACTTGAAAAGATCAGCCAGAGAGTGAATTTCTGGGGGATGTTCTATGGAAAAGCACAAAGTCTGAGATGGGGAGGAAAAGTAGAAAGAACCAGAGATTGATGGATGTATGGTACTGTTTCACTCCTCCTGACAGCAAATGGTGGTGTATATCACCTGGATAACACCTTATGTGCATGTGTACACATGCTGAGCTCTTGCAACAAGGTTGACGTATTACACGGTATTTGGAATAGCCTCATTCGGGTAGAGTTGATACATCAGTCATTCCCTCTCTCCATCTTCCCTGTGCATATGTCGGACTACACTATGGCACTACCTGCCTAGAATCCTGTAAACACAGTGCAGGGTTCAGCAGCTAGGTCACAGAGTCCTGCTTGTAGCACCAAAATGGCCAGCAAGAAATTGGTTCCCACTGCTGCTTTTACTAGTTACTACTCAGAACACCTGCACACGCTATTTGGTGGTTTCGTCCTCAAGCACAACTTCTGGTCTAAATGGATGATGGCACCCTTAGCCAGGTCGCTTTTGAGGGCCTGGTCCCTTGGAATGAATCTGAAGATCTAGCATTTTAAGAGTCACTTCTGAATGCAAGAGCCCTCAGTACACAGGCTTTGTATACTTTTAAAAGTTGTTCAGGAAATAGTGGTCACGTTATCAGTCCGATTTCTAGTATGTGGAGTTTTCGCCAAGGACTGCTAAAACACAGCAACTCCCCACAGTACCACATGAGTCCAGCATGGGAAGTCCTCCTTGTGCTGGAGACCCTCCTTATGAGCCCCTACCTGAATGAAGTGGGTTTGTTCAGAACTGCCTTGCCAGCAGCCACTTCAACTAAAAGAGTTGAGGAGTTGCCTAGTCCAGCAGTGAGTTCGCCTGGCTTGCGTTGGTGGACAGATGACTCTGGGGCGATCTGGTGGCTGAGTCTGGGATTTCTGCCAAGGCAAAATCACTAAGCAATGTGAATCAGATTATTGACCCTGTAGCTTTCAATGACAGAGTCTGTAGTGTTCCTTCCTTTCTTCCTTCCTGTGCCTGGTAAGTGCCTTACTATGTTATTAGGACCCAACAACAGCCATCCAGTCTAACAGGCCAGCTGTTTATTTGCTCTGGGGATATTGTTTAAGCAGAGGTTTGCCCAAGGGATGATGGATGCTATCAAGCTAACTTATAAACAGGCTGGATGCCCAACCCCTACTGTGACACGCCACATTACAAGGAGTGTCTCGGCCTCATGAGCCACTACAAGGAAACTCTTCTGCTGCTACCATGTACATTTTAACCAGGTATACTACAAATTTAAAATTGCACCTCCCAGTGTCGAGTTATCACTGAGCACTTTTCATGGTAGCCCAAAGGTGAGACCTGCTCCTCATGATGTTCTCCATGTGTCTCACACTGCCCCGGTAGGTGAAAAGAATGATTGTCATTCTGAACCTGCACAGCTTAGTTCTAAGAATGATTGATGCATGATGACGGTATTTATAGTGAATATGGCATCATGCATCACTACATGAGTTTGCTGGAAGGTCTCAGCATGCATGCATGCGTCCTTTTTCATTGGCCCATACCCACCATTCATGGGTAACTATTGTTCTTTAAAGCCACAGAGAAACATGGCCCTGTCAATAAAATGGTTGTTATTTTTGCTTCTGCATTTGATGGCTACAGAACTTAGGTCTGAGCAACACTATTAGCATGGCCTTCCTTTCCTTTAAATTGTTGCTGTTGGCTTTAAATCCATCATCTCTCTCTCTCTCGCTCTCTCTCTCTCTCTCTCTCTCTCTCTCTCTCTCTCAGGATATCTTTGAATACTCTGACTCTTAACGTGAAGAGTGATAAGGTCTACACCAGGCATGGTGTACCCATCTCAGTGACTGGCATTGCACAGGTCAGGTGTTCATACATTTTTACGTACACACACACACTCTCACACGCATACACTTTCCCATACTAAAGTCTGTGATGTGTGGGACTTTGTGTCTGCCTTGCAGGTGAAAATTCAGGGCCAGAATAAAGAAATGTTGGCTGCTGCTTGCCAGATGTTCTTGGGGAAATCGGAGACTGAGATTTCCCACATCGCCCTGGAGACACTGGAAGGCCATCAGAGAGCCATTATTGCTCACCTGACCGTGGAGGTAAGGAGACAGTGGAGGCACGAGTTAATGACGTATGAAAATGGCTAAAATGGTCACCTTTGTGACATTATTTTTTTTTTACAGCTATTACAATTATTCCAACACCAATAGTTGTGTAGCACTTTTACCGTGTGTATACTCTCTGATTTCCTGTAGGAGATCTATCAGGATCGTAAGAAGTTTTCAGAGCAAGTGTTCAAGGTGGCTTCTTCTGATTTGGTCAACATGGGCATCGGTGTGGTCAGCTACACGCTTAAAGACGTTCATGATGACCAGGTGATGTCCATGTGCAACACATCCCCACTCACACACACTCACACATTTTAACATGTGCTGTAAGCTGACACTGTCTGGTGTTCCTCTTTAAGGACTACCTGAACTCTCTTGGTAAAGCTCGTACAGCCCAGGTGCAGAGAGACGCCCGCATCGGAGAGGCTCAGTACAAGAGGGATGCAGTGATCCGGGTACGACCTCCCTTCCTCTTACACCTGTAGTGCTTTCTCTTTTTTTTTTCTTTCCCCAGAAAGAATTTCATATATGAAACCGTGTGTGTGTATTTAGGAAGCCCATGCCATGCAGGAGAAGGTTTCTGCACAGTACAAGAACGAGATTGAGATGGCGAAAGCTCAAAGAGACTATGAGCTGAAAAAGGCGGTCTACGATATGGAGGTTAACGCTAAGAAAGCGGAGTCTGAGATGGCCTATCAGCTTCAGGTACAGAAATCACATGACGCATCTAGGATCGAAAGCGATGACTTCTCAAGCCAAACCGAAACCATCTGAACGGTGGATTTTGTAAATCAGTCTCGAAACACAGCTAGGGTGATGAGAAGTAAACGATCTTCCTTTTTGGAAAATCTCATTGGAGGAATTTCGCTCTGCTTCTGTGTCAGGTGGCCAAGACAAAGCAGAAGATTGAGGAGGAGAAGATGCAGGTGCAGGTGGTGGAGCGTGCTCAGCAGATCACTCTGCAGGAGCAGGAGATCACCCGCAAGGAGAAGGAGCTGGAGGCCAAAGTCATGAAGCCAGCTGAGGCGGAGAGATACAAGCTAGAGAAACTCGCCGAGGCTGAAAGGTTAGCGAAGCTTTGAAATGAAATCGGTCTACACCAAAACACGACTATGATTCTCCACGGAACCGCTACCAGAACTGCAATCAGTGTATAGGATAACGAAGTGCATACGTCACAGCTTCTCTCTTTCACCTGACAGGCTGCAGTTGATCATGGAGGCTGAAGCTGAGGCTGAATCTATTAGAGTAAGCATTGACTTTAAAAAAATAAATTATTTTCATGAAAATGTGCAGGCGTTCCACCGTCCATGCAATATAGTCTCAAGACACTAAGATTCACATCCTCCCTAATGCAAAATGCTCATGTTTCTGTGAATTTTTAAAGCTTGGACATTTAAAAAAAAAAAAATTTTTAAGTAAATCTGAATGAAGGTGGAATCTGGAAAGGCAGAAAAACCTGGATAAAGAACATTATTAAATTCAGCCCAGTTTCTAACCTCTCTCTCACTGTCTCTCAGATTAAGGGTGAGGCAGAAGCGTTTGCCACAGAGGCTAAGGGCCGTGCTGATGCTGAGCAGATGGCCAAGAAGGCTGAAGCTTTCAATCAGTACAAGGAGGGAGCCATGGTGGACATGCTGCTGGAGAAACTGCCTCTGGTCAGTCCATCTTACCTATTAAATCCTGTCCGGTTCTGCTAGTACAGGATCAATTACCAACTAGAGCAGTTTCTGAATATGTGACGTGTTCTTTCTTCAAGATGGCAGAAGAGATCAGCAAGCCCCTCTCAGCAGCTCAGAAAATCACCATGGTGTCCAGCGGAGGATCAGAGGTAGGAGCAGCCAAGCTGACAGGAGAGGTCCTGGACATCATGGTCCGCCTGCCTCAGACTGTGGAGAAACTGACTGGAGTCAGCATCTCTCAGGTGAACACACACACACACACATTCTCTCATTCCCCCCTCGCCCTGTGTGAGTAGAGCTTGCATGTTCTCCTCATGCTTTGAGGGTTTCCTCCCCCAGTCCAAAGACATGCGTTGTAGGCTGATCGGCATTTACAAAATATTTAGGCTCCAGGCTCTGGAGTAGGATAAGCGTCATGGGAAAATGGATGGATGGAGATTAAAATTGGACCTGATACAATTGAAGAGGATTTAAAAGTGTACTACACACAGACAATCTTTAAAAAGAAAACAGAAAAGGACTTCGAGGTTCTATGTCGTGTTAGAATGAAATAAACGGCCTTGTTAACAGACTCGTCCTTCTGAGGGTTCATGAACGTTAGCGTGGTAACCCATGTGTCTAACGCCGCTTATTTACACAATGCAGCTCAGCTACTCTGTGTGTTTGTACAGTAGGTAGAGATGCTCTTTAACTTTGGTTGACAAAGGACAAATCCTAAAAACCGTGCGCTCTGTATCGACAGGTTACCTCCACCCGCATGGGCTAAACAAGAACCTGGAAAAGTGGAGAAGAAGCTGTTCACTAATGGATGCTGTGTTCATCCCTCCTCCTGTTTCTGTGTATACCTGCATGCTCTAAATGTTCTTGCTGTTCAAGCCTTATGATAGCTGTAGGCAGTTTTATTTGGTGTTTTTTTTCCTGAGGGTATTTATTACTCGTTATCTGTTTTTATGTCTCTTTTTATATATCAGCATGAGACATTTCATTTTGTATGGAAAAATCCCCCCCAGCTCTATCTGAGTCGTTCAGGTCATTCCTGTTAGTTGTGTAAGAGAGTGCATGATTCCTATGGCATCGCTGCTTTTATTTTGAAGTCCACATCTATGTATAATAAGCATGTACCTACTAATAGTGATTAAATCCCAAAGTGCATTTAAACAGTGTAATCCTCACATACTAACTGTCTTAACCGTTACTGAAGCTACTGTCTGTGTGCATACTACTAATGGCTTTACAAACCTCAATAGTTGTTTAAATAGAAATTAATGGTAATCCTTTTTGTTACATAAGCCTATTGAAGTCTGTTAAATCTTTTATTATAGCCAAAGTACGTATGGATGACATGGGATATGTGTGTGTGTGTGTGTGTGTGTGTAAAAAAAAAATAAAAAATTACTCGCTCACAATTAAGTCTCAGCTGTGAGTTTTAATACCTTCCCCTCGTGTGTTAAACAAGTACTGAGATTTGTACAGCCTGACGTGTGAACCGTGTGCTGAAAAGCGTAAGCGTGAACGTGATCGCTTGTCCTGCCTTTACACTGCCCTCCTTTACAGCTCACTAGGAAGCGAATGTTTCATTCCTACATTTCTAATGCGAGTGACCAAATACTGCAGTTAATGTCAGGAAAGGAAAGCAACTGAATGAGATCTGCAGACATCTTGCAGAGAGAAGTGGAAGGAAGTGGAAGAAAGAAGAGAGAAATGAAAGGGGTTGAAGTTGGCCACATCTAAACAAAGTCTGTTAAATGTAGGTCAAGTACCGAGAGGGGAATTTTCACTCGTTCGACCTTCGCCTCAAAGATGTTTGAGTTAGCATAGAGAGAGAGATGAGGTGAAGGACATGTGATTTCTCTCTCTAGTCTTTTGAGTTGAAGTGTAATTTGCTAGCTGTTAATCCCAGACTCATCCGCAGTGTCTGACTTCAGTTAATCACTAAGTGCCTAAATATACACGTTTCATTCACACCGACGCATTTGATTCAACCTAATGTCTGCGTAGCATGCGTGCGTTCTAGACCACATCTGTACAGAACTATTTTGCTCTTTCATTGCAATCCTGCCAAATCATCTTGCATTTCTGATTTTATATATATATATATATATATATATATAGCTTATCCTATCCCATACTAACTTCCAGTTATGTCAAGTTGACACTGTATTCTGGAATACAAGACAATATATAGTAAAGTAACTCAATTTGATTGTTCGTTATTTCAAAATAAATAAAATTCATGAACTATTCTGTTTATTTGTATGTATAAACTGCATTTGTGTGTGTATATAATTAACTTTTTTTTTTAGTCTGAAATGGTTACTTTATTAAAACTACAAAAAATAGACAACAGCCAACAACATTGAACACAGTCAACGAAGCTCAGAGAGACCGGACCCATTCAGAACCATTCACAACAACGATACCAAATATCAGTGAAGAACATTATGTCCCATTGACTATTTACATACCCTCATATCCCTTTAACATTAAAGAAATGGGAGCGCGAGGCGTAGCTGAAAAATGCTGCCTGAAATCGGAGTTTATAAAAAAATACAAGTTTTAGTTCAGTATTACAGTGTATCAAAAAGGTTAAAGGACATTTGACATGGCAACATAACCATTTGTGAATCACATTCTTTTCTTCTGAATGTTAACAGTATGTAGGGTTGAGCTAGTGGCTTTGTAATCCTCGAACCCCACCACTCACATGCATAAACAACTTGGTCTGATACAAAATGAATTCGCTGCTTCAAGTGCCACTAGAGAATTCTTAAAAAAAATAATAATAGTAAAATAAAAAGGGATGGGGAGAGACTGAAACCAGCATTCTGATCTACTTTTTGTACTCATTAACACTGAAAATGAATAAAAATGTTTGTAATGGCTGCTGTCACTGATTGTACCAGTTCACAGTAAAGTGCAAATAAAGCCTCTTGTAGGGTAACAATCACGGTGTAACAGTCCTAAACCTTTCACTTACTAATCAACATACTCGCGCTTCACTCTTCCTCCGAAATCGAACAGGAAATCGTGTGACGTGTTTATTTGGCGATACGGACCAATCTGTAGCTGAATTCACATTCAAGTTACTGGACCTTCACGTTCGCTGGCGGTAGTCGGAGGTATGTTATTTCCTATTATTAACCAGTCAATGGTGGTGAAGGGTGGAGTCAATGACTGTATATAAAGTGGAGAGAACAAGGCTGTGCTGATTCCCACACTTGCTTTTGAAGGTTTCACCTGATGCCCATCCACAACGAATATGAGATCACCATTCACAGTCTCAACGAGGACAAATGAGAAACAATTCCAAGCCTAATTGGTCAATACACCATTATCAGGTCATTCCATGAGTGTGTAACACCAAAATTTCCCTCTTTTCGCTGCTCCCGTTCGGGGTCACCACATCGGATCAACCCTCTGCATTGGACAGGAAATAAGGGCACTGGCTCGTGCATCCTTCCAGTGGCTAGTGTTGGTTCCCTGACCGCGAGTCGAAGAATCGTGGCGAAGTTGAAGAGAGTGCCGCATGCAACCACTAGTCCCACTTGTCATCCTTGGAAGGTGCTTCAGGAAAACGAATTTGTTAAGCATCAAGAACTTCAATCAACGTCCTGTTGGACATCATTAAGAGCAGGTGATTGCAGAATTAGACCAGGCTTTGTTGTATCGATGCTCAAAGTTATTAACACAGTCCAAGCTCTCTTGTCTATGCTCTGTCAGTTCTAGCACGTCAGATACATCCAATAATGTCTGTAAAGCACATTCCACCTTAAAAGCCATCATGAGATTGGAATGAAATCTTAGGACAACACACAAACTTATAAGTAGTCTTTGCAAGACATGAAATGTTTAAGCTTTTCCAGCCAATTGTGTTGAAAAATGGTCGTTTCTCAAGAGCCTCTTAGTGGTCAAAAAGCGTAACAGTAAAACTGCCTTAGATACAGCCCTGCCTAATAATATACACACTCTGTCCACTTTATTAGGAACACCTAATCCAATCGGCCAATTGTGTGGCAGCAGCACAAGCTTACAAGCTTCAGTAAATGTTCACATCAAACATTAACATCAAAAATCCCCCCTCAATATTCAACTGTTCCACTGTCCAGAGTCTGTGCCCCCTGTAACCTAAATATTCCTGCTCTTAGCTGACAGCAGTGGAACCCTATGTGGTCTTTCGCTGTCGTAGCACACCTGCCTCAAGGTTTGACGTGTGCTAATTTCTGAAATGCTTTTCTGCTCAGCACGGTTTTAAAGAATGCTTATTTTAGTTACCGTAGCCTTCCTGTCGGCTCGATTCTTTGACCTCGCTCATCAACAAGCCACTCCCACCCACAGGACTGCTGTTCGGTTAACGTTTTTGTATAAGCTCTAGAGGCTGCTGTGCATGAAAATCCTAGGAAATCAGCAGTTTATGAAATACTCAAACCAGCCTAAACCATGGCCAGTCAAAGTCACAGAGATCACACTTTTCCCCCATTCTAATGTTTGATCACGTGAACATTAACTGAAGCTCTTGACCTGTATCTGCAGGAGTGTATGCAGTTAGCTCTGTCCTTCTGTATGTTGCTTACAGTATAATGATATTAGAGATACCAAAGTTTTATTGCTTTTATAGTCTATAAGATCTAAAATATCAGTGCGCTTCAGCTGAACAGAGACAGAGTTTCGGAACAAGGTTTTGAGATGTAACGGCACTTGTACATGCTACAGAGTACAGACTGCTCAAAACAACCTGCCAAACAGACTCATTATTGGAGCAATCCCTGCATCGTCACACAAACATCGATACGGAGCTCGACCTTGGCCTGACCTTCTCGACACACGCTGCGATGCTACCAAACGTAACATCACTACCTATAAGGACGTGGACGGAGTTCAAAATCACGGCCAGCCGTGTGAGTGCACCAGAGTTTTTGTTGTGCATCGTATATACAGTCATTGAGAGGATCCCCCGTTCGGCACTGTATTATATAAGGTTACAGTGCTTTCAATTATTTTGAAATATTGGGCAACATTGGACAACGTTACTTACTTTTCATGTCTATGTAACTATTCAGTTGCTCGGTAATTCATAACAGACGTTAGTTGGTGGTGAAAGGGCTAACATTGTTGAGGAGGATGCAAGTTTGGAGAATGTGTCAAAATGGTTATGGGGCACCATGTCTGTGAGGTCATGATGTGAAAATACGACCTCAAAAAAATAAGCACTTAATTCTACTAAAAACAGAAAATCCCTCAACCAGTCTTAAGTATGTATACTGCTTATTGAGATATTCAGAGAGATTAGCAATTACGCATCAACCACTGAACCCAGCGAAAAGGCTCAAGAAGATCGGACTGAAGAACCGTCATACCCAGCGTGAATGCTGAGATTAGACAGAATTCACTCCTAACTACCAGTTACCTCTGCTATAAATGTTTATATGCATACTGCTCTTTTTTTTTTTAATTGATTCTTTGTCGAGCTATGTTTAAGTACAACTTATTTGCTGGGATCACAAAGGTTATGCGTGTAATAATATAAACTACTTCATTCACAGTCTATATAATTATCAGCAATAGAAAAGCCCTCCATGTTTTTCGTGTAAAAAATGGTTATCAGTGAGAGATTTAAGATGAACTGCTGCAGATTCGTGATTAGTTCAGGACTACAGATTTAACTAACCTCAGGGGTTAGGGTGTAGGGGATTAGGGTTCTAGGTCTGAAGCAGGTCGAGCACGAGAACCGAACCAGCAGCATCTCTCAGCCCTGACCTGCCAAAGGTAATTTACGCAAATTTACATAAGAGTGCTTAGCTCCGCCTACTTCTAGACCAACTATCACCTCCGCCAGCTTGTGCATGGCTATGCAAACGCCTCTTTTCTGCGCGAAGGAGAGATTCTCTTGTCTTCGTGCGTCCATCTCTTTACACCATGTTCATGGCGTCTTCGGTGAGGAAAGAGTGAATCTGTGTGAAAGAGGGTCGGAGTTTACAGTCTCTGTTCCAGCAGCTCAGCATCAGCTCGTACAGGCCTTGGGGACACACCGCTGGCCGAGTCAGATATACCTAATACACAGGGAGAGAGAGAGAGAGAGCGAGAGAGAGAGAGAGAGAGAGAGAGAGAGTCAATGGGTTAATGAGTTGTTAAAATGTATTTGTGTGTGTGTGTGTGTGTGTGTGTATATGTATACCTGTCTTCCTTGGTCTCTAAAGAACTCTCCTGCATTGTCGATGACCTGTTCATCAGTCATGTGACCATAGGGTTGCTCCTGACACACACTCAGCATCTCCCACAGAGTCACCCCAAACGCCCACACATCACTGGCTGTAGTGAACTTGCCCTAATAATAATAATAGTAATAATATTCATCATCATCAAACTCAATAACTAAATCTAAATAATTCAGCTACTATAGCAGAATTAAAAAACTTATATAAATGAACAAATAGTTCAGCAGACATTGTCACGTCATATGAATAAAGAATAATAACATTTCCGAAGGAAACTGATAATGGTTTATAATGTACAGTGCATTTACTCACCATAAGAATACACTCCCAGGCCATCCATCGGATAGGAAGCACGGCCCTCCCCTGGATCCTGTAATAATCTCCGGCATACAGGTTTCGGCTCATGCCGAAGTCTGCGATCTTAATGTGCCTCTCTCCCGTTCTGTCATCTCCGTCCCCCTGCTCTCCCCCGACCAGGCAGTTGCGCGTGGCCAAGTCTCGGTGGACAAAATTAAGCGACGCCAGGAACTTCATCCCAGATGCGATCTGACTCGCCATGGAGATTAGGGCAGGATAGCTGAAGCACAGAACATACCGGGCAGTTAGTCTATATCTGTGCAACACATTCTAACTAATGCATTCGTAAAAAAAATAATAATAATTATAAATAAATAAAACACAGATTGGACCTGATGGTTGGCATGTTGTGCATCGGTCCGGTCTTGTCCAGTAACACTCGCTGAGAGAGGTACTGGTTAAGGTCGCCGCTCTCCATGTATTCAGTAACCATGCACAGAGGGTCACTGCTCACACACACACCCAGCAACCGGATTATATTCGGATCTTTCAGACGAGACAAGATCTTCACCTCTTTCAGGAAGTCGTTCCTGCAGGATGGCAGACAGTTGAAGGTTACAGCAACAGCGGTGTGTGTGTGTGTGTCACATATAGATCAACTGTGCGCCATCATTTTGTGCTAGAGGATAGGATGATCGGGGGGGGTGTGACAGGTGCATCGAACCTGGCATTTTTCGAGGCATCAGGCCGCAGAATCTTCACAGCTACCAACAGAGGGCGTCCTTTCCTCACGTTGAAAGGGAACTCGAGATTTGGGAGGTCTTGAGGGTTTTCAATCTCACATAAATGAACCTAAGAGGAGGAATGTGGACACCCTGCTGTTAAAAGACATCAAGCTGCTGAGAGGCACTTTCAGAATAAATGACCAACGATAATGCTGGAGACGATATATATGTCACAATATGGTGACTGACCTACTCAGTTACTCGCATTAACAAGAAGCTCATTCGACTTTAAATACCGAGCATTTCTTAGCGTTATGATCGTTACAGTCGAACACCGAAGGCTCTTTGGTGACCGTATTGCTTCTGTTCTGCGCTCATGTCTACACTACCTCTCCAAACTGGCCTTCTCCAAGCTTCTCTTTGAAGAGGAGCCGTTCCCGCTGCAGCTCAGGAAGGGGCGGGCTTTCTGTGGGCGTGGCCGTGGGGGCCGGAACCGCGTACGTGTTGTTCCCGCTTACACCCTGCAGGCTGACGATGTCTGCTTCTGCATAATGAGGCACATTGGGCCCACCCGCTGTGGCTTCTGCATAATGAGCTCCCAGGAGAGGAGGCGGAGCTCCAGGGTATGGGGGCGGTCCTTCCTGAACAGGCAGCGCTTTATCGTCCATATCTAAACTGCATGCTGTAAAGGAGATATTCAGAGTGGCAGGATGATGGTGGGTGTTCACGGTGTGAACGGAAACTCGATTTGACTTGAACTGGTTCATAAATAAAAATAAAAAAAGATTAAAATAATATTTGAAAAAATATTTAAAACAACATTTTATTAATATTAGATCATTATTTAAATGTTGCTCAAGAACATTCAATCAACATTCTCTCAGACCACTGCTCAGCAGTGATTAGATACTGTACATGCTGTTGGAGGTTATGACTGTTTATGTGATTAGGGGATGAGAACATGGTGCATTATGTATTAATCCATCAATACACAGGAATATACGGATTTTACAGACACACCTGGGATCTTTCATGGAGTACTGCACTGTGAAACGTTTCACTCAAGCTTTCTCTCTCCCTGAGGAAGCTTTAACTGTACTAGATCCTACAGAATCTCACTCACTCTCTCCGTCCTTAACCCTGTCGTTACTCTGTGAGGCAGAGACATGCCTCGCTCTTACCCTGGGGCAGGTTTTGGGGTTTAACAGACTCTCTGGAGCAGTTTGGCAGCCTGTTGGGGCCATGTCTCAGGTCAGACAGGAGAAGGTGATAGGCTGGGTTGTTTAACAGCAAGGCTGGTCAGACACACACATACACGATCACAGACACACAAAATACAGTGCAACACAAAAACAAAGCAAACACGATTGAGCACAACACACACACACACACACACACACACACACACACACACACACAAACCCACACAAATAAGGTGATGGTTAGGGGAGATGAGAAGCAGATACAGACATAACTTTCACAGATCAGATGCAGGACCAAGACAACAAAGCAGGCATGGTTACTGTTATTCATACTGCAGGCAGTTAATCAACATGTCATCAGGATGTTCAGTCAACACAAATACAGTCATTCATAATGAGCCTGGTGCACTGAATGTTCAGTAGATCAGAAATTACAGCGGTATGTGTTCATGTGCATAAGTGTGTAAACACATCTAATGTGAACAGTGAATAGTTATGCTTTAATCCCTCAATCTTTCCAGCAAAGACAGTGAGTCTTTGTATCTGGTTAGTGAAGGATCCTGAAGTACATATTCTGATGTTTCTTTGGAAATGTTCAATAGTCTCTCTCTCTCTCTCTCTCTCTCTCTCTCTCTCTCTCTCTCTCTCTCTCTCTCTCTCTCTCTCTCTC
>JAOUWY010000071.1:32893065-32903211 GCA_025728095.1 Prietella phreatophila
ATTACGGTTTAGGATTAGGCTTACTTTCGTTCCGTTTCTGGTGTAGACACTTCACTGCTGAAACTGAGTGACTCCTGTGGAAAGAAACAAAAAGGTCATGTGAACTTGCTTGATTCCTTTAAGCGGTGGTTATTACACGAATACTGCAGTGTTGAACAAACCTGCCACATCTGCAGTGTTGCACCTGCAAGGGCAGTTTTGTGAACATTTTCATGAACTCGTCAGGAAAGGTTGAAAGGTGAGGATCATTTGTTGGATAAAACTCGTTCAGCTTTAGTAAGGCTTTCTCTCACGTTGCTCTCTTCTTTAGACCTTCACTTTTAGGGTTAAACGCCACAGAAAATGATCTGAATCTGAACCAGTACAAATACCTTTACTAGGGCTGGGCGATATATTGATATTGTGATAAATGATTACATGATACACTTTTCGGGGATATCGTTGGTATGGTGATGTATTTATTTATGTTAATCATTACAAATTAAATGATACTGAACAGATGCCAATGATGAAACTTTTTTTTTTTTTTTGAAACTTAATCTTCTTTGTCTTAGTAGACATTAAAGAAAAGTATCATCGAACTCAGTTTAAGGTTTTGTTAGACGGTTTGTTAGCTAAATGATATATCATGATACGCATCATGTAAAGCAGAAATGTCCTCAAGTATCAGGATGATATTTTTGTCCTATCACCTAGCCCTAATCTTTAGTATATGCAAATGTATCAAATGTTTATTGTGTATCTTATTAAACATTTGTAATACTATTAAGCTTATTTCTAAACATTTCGCTCATTAAAGCTTGCTTATTTCATCACTGCTTTTTTTCCAACCTAAAATGCTTAGAATAAATCATAGGTTTGTTATATAATATTACAATGAAACTTTTAGATGACGTTTATTCAAGATATCTTGCGCTTCCATTAGATGAGAGTTGAGAGTAAATATGGTTTTGTGTTGATGATATGAGTTATAGGTGCACACACCTGGATCTCAGAGTTCAGATGGAGGGAACTGGTGTCGGCTTTTTCCTGGAGGGGAGAGAGAGAGACAGAGAAAGAGAGAAAGAGAGAGAGAGAGAGAGAGAGAGAGAGAGAGAGAGAGAGAGAGAGAGAGAGAGAGAGAGATTAGTTAATCATCCACCCCCTCATACACACATGCACAACACAATCAGCAATATAACACTGCAACAATAAATACACATACACTCACACACACACACACCCTTGGAAGGATGTGGAGAATCCTAACAGACTCGCAGAGCTGCATGATTGATTCTTAGGTTCTGATACAGCAGGATCTCACAAGTAAATAAAGTAAAACCTACCAGAATGACAACATAATGTACCAGTCACTTATGTGTACGTAACACTAGGGTTGAGTCAGAAAGGAAAAGATGTCCGGCAGAATATTTAGATTTCAGCTTTATTTGGAAAAGCTGCTTAACTGAGAGTGGGAATAATCACACCTTATAAACAGCGCAGGATCAGAACAAAGTCTCAAAGCTCTACTCTATAAACAGAAGCTGAACGTAATCTCAGACATCCCCTACAACATCATCATCATCATCACGGTGTCTCACTTTCTAATCTGCGGAAAGATGAGTACAGTGTCTTATCTTGCACACCAAAACACAACATCCCGAAGGCAGGCTCCTGTCTCTCTGAACGCATTTCTCCACATTTGTGCTCTAAATTAGCTTGCATTCTTCTAAGCGCGAGTGTGTGAAAGACGCTGTGTGTATACAGTGTGTGTATACAGGCGTCTGCGCGTTTGAGGACGCTCTTGTTTACTCTTCCGGCCTGTGTTTCACCGAAATGGCCACAGATGTGCGTTATTATCTCCCCATCATCATCACGGTTACGGTAACTCGGTTTCATGGCCACTTTTTAGTAGTGACTGACTACAGCTTTATTTTTGCCTCTCACTGCCATAACAAACTTTGTGGCCACAAACTCGACTCGCCGAACGTCTGACTCAAGAATCAGATCAACGAAAAGCGGTACAGCTGAAATTTTGGACAACTGAACGTACGTTTCTTTCGGGGTTCTCTTTGCTGTTTCTGGTCTTGTAGTTATTAGTTCGCTCCTCTTGAAAATGGTAAATGTGCACTTATATAGCGCTTTTATCCAAAGTGCTTTACATTGTGTCTCATTCACCCATTCACACACACACACATGGTAGCAGAGCTGCCATGCAAGGTGCTAGCTTGCCATCAGGAGCAACTTGGGGTTCAGTGACTTGCCCAAGGACACTTTGGCATGTGGAGTCACCCGGCACGGGAATCGAACCTCCAAGCCTACGATTAGTGGACAACACACTCTACCAACTGTGCCACAGCCGCCCAGTAGTAGTAGTAGTAATAGTCGCAATAATAGTAGTATTAATAGTAATAGTAGCAGTAATATTATTAGTAGTAATAGTAGCAATAGTAGTATTATTAATAGTAATAGTAGCAGTAGTAGTATTAGTAGTAATAGTAGCAGTAGTGGTAGTATAAGTAGTATTAGAAGTAATAGTAGCAATAGTAGTAGTGTTAATAGTAATAGTAGCAGTAGTCGTAGTATTAGTAGTATTAATAGTAGCAATAGTAGTAGTATTAAAAGTAATAGTAGCAGTATTATTATTATTATTAGTAGTAGTAGTAATGTTATTTTTGTACTAGTGATTTTTATTGAGCCTCTGGGACTGTGATCCTCTCTGTGTCCACAGTCCCACGGTCCTCTGGTGTTCAGTGGCTCGACCAATGGGAGCGTGTGTGCATGGGAGGTGTGTGATGGAGCAGTGGAGCCTCTAAACCAGCTGCGGCAGTGGGGGTCAGAGGTCACTGGTTGTAGCAGGGTTGATGAGGTCAATGGGAGGCTGAGACTGAGTGCCCGAGGCGAGCACATCTTTCTGGCCAATGGGAGATCCAATATCCGGGTGCTCAACTGGAGAACAGGTATGAGCTCCAGCACTAACATGTTATACACACTTTAACACTAACGTACTATAATACCCCATCTCCCTCTTATCCCCAAATGCTACCTGTAAGCTAAGTCATGTTTGTTATTCCAAGCTTAGCTTTGCACTGTGGCTATGATACTAATGGAGCTAACACATAAGGTAAGCTTATAGCCTTCAGTTTAGCACTGCGCAATCTGCATACCTACATTATCACACACTTGCATGTAATAACAATCTTGTTTATAAAATAGCAGAATAAGTAAAAAAAAAAAAAAAGAAAGAAAAGAAAAGGAATTCAAGTTTGAATGATATCATCATCTGAGTCATGTCTAATATACAATTATGCCTTCAAACCCTGTAAATCTGCTGCACCTCCTACCTGATTCTGCTGAGATGAAAATATGATTCTGACTTTAAACTTGCTGGCACTACAGTTTTCAGCTCTGCGACATCCTTTTGTCTTTTTTCTTTCTTTTTTTTCTAGATAAAAGCCTATCATACAGTGTCACAAACCACGTCAGCAATTCTGTCTAAGATTACTTAACACAGTTTCAGGAACATTTTAATAATTGAAGCTGTAAACTTCAGTTTTCTCTCAAAATAAAAAGGAAAATGGCATCACATGTAAACAGCACTAAAATACTTTTCATGATTTCAAAATTAAATGAAATTCAAATTTTTGCATCATTTCACACATGAGGATACAGTCTGTAGCTAACCACTCCAGCTATACATGACTGTTAATGTAACTTCATTGCTGCTAACGGGGTCATTCCGATGTTCCCATGGTCCTGTGTTCCCCAGTTCAGTATTCTGTTAACACACATTAAGTTGTCAGGACTACATAAAACCATTACAGTCCATCCTTTATCCACATGTTTATGAAAAGTTATGAACTTGGAAAATGAACTAGGTTGTACACACTGAACCCTCAATTGTGCTTCTCTAAAAATAGCTCTTAGTCTATATTCATACATTCTTACATTCATACAGTTCAACTGTATGAATGGCAATGTAATGAACAAATAAATGCAGAAAAGATACACTAGCATATTTGGAGGCAAAAACAAACTAGATTAAATTAAATACATACAAACCCAATTCTGAACAATTTAGGACAGTATTGAAAATGCAAAAAAAAAAAAAAAAAACAAGCAAAAAGAGTCATTTGAAAATTCAGTTCACCCTGTACTATACTGAAAACGTAACATTTGATCTCTTACTTTACTGAATTTCACTTATTTTTTAAATTATAAATTGATTTAAAATCTGATGACTGCAACACATTCCAAAAAAGTTGGGACAGTCAACTGTTTGCCACTGTGTAACATCACCATTTCTTTTAATAACACTTAATTTGTTTGAAGACACCAAATGGTTAAGTTTAGCAAGCAGAATTTTCTCCCCATTCATCCATTATGCATTGCTTCAGCTGCGCAGCTATATGGGCCTTTATTGCCTTATTTTGCGCTTCATAATTCACCACACATTCTCAATCAGAGACAGGTCAGGACTGCAGGCAAGCCATGCTAGGTCTCTGCTTAGGCAACCATGCGCTTGTAATGTGGTTTGGCGTTGTCCTGCTCTGGATGGCAGAATATGTTGCTCCAAAATGTGTACATATCTTTATAACATATCTTTCTGCATTAATGGGTACCCCCCAAGATGTGCGAGTTACCAATGCCACGGGCACGGACACACCCCATACCATGACAGACACTGGCTTTTGGACCTGATGCTGATAACAGCTTGGATGGTCCTTTTCCTCTGTGGCGCAGAGAACACGAGAGCTGTTTTGTCCATAAACTATTTGAAATGTTGACTCATTGGACCACAAAACACGATTCCACTGTGCAACTGTCTATCTCAGATGAAACTGAGTCCAGAGAAGTCAGCGGCGCTTCTGGACAGTGTTGATGTACGGCTTCTGCTTTGCATAGTTAAGCCTTAACGTGCATCTGTGGATGCAGCGGCAACTGGTGTTCATTAACAAAATTTTTCCAAAAGTATTCTGGAGCCCATGTCAGGACATTACAGCATTACAGACTCATGATTGTTTTTAAGACAGTGACGTCTGAGGGATCGGAGATCATGCGCATTCAGAAGTGGTTTTCAGCCTCGCCCTTAACGTACCGAGATTTCACCGGATTCCTTGAATCTTTTAATCATATTGTGCATTGTGAGGTGCAAGATGCAAGGTGCAAGATGAAATGCCTAAAATCCTATTGATTTCTCTTTGGGGAATGTTGTTCTCAAAATATTGGATTATTTGCTGATGCATCTGTTGGGAGATTGGCGAGCCTCAACCCATCGTTGCTCTTGAAGGACTAGGCCTGTTTTGGAGGTTCCTTATACACTACAATTGGACGATTGCCTCGCCTGTTTCACATCACCTTCTTATTTCAACTCGTCACAACGCTATTAATCCTAAATTGTCCCAACTTTTTTGGAACATATTGCATGCATCAATTTCAAAATAAACGTTTACCTTCCAAAAACTATGCAGTTGATTAAGTAAAACATTAAAACATCTTTATACTTTTTTGTTTAAATACATGTCAAAGTACATTTACAATCACTCCTCTTTGTATTTATTGGCATTTTTCATACTGTCCCAACTTTTTCAGAATTGGGGTTGTAAGTCATGATGTCATGAGAGTTAGATTCAAAAACACACTAGACTAGTTTTCACCTAAGAAAGCTATGAATTTTGTTTAGTTCCCATAAGTCTAGGCCTATTATATTGAAATCCATACAGCAGTGCTGGAGTCAGAAAACCCCTTTGACGAGTTCCCACAATAACCCATGTCATATTTAGTGAATACAGAGCTGGGGAACATGTTTTTCAGGTTCCCATTATGTGCTATATACAGCTGGGGAACATAGGACCCTTTTTCATGTGTTCACTGTGTGCCATATAAATCTGTATAACATAGGACCCTAGATATGCTCCCACTGCTAGCTACTACACCTGCTGAATAATTAGCATGTCGGCTAGTTAAGAAACTAGCAAACTTGTACATTTCTCAAAGGATGTGTGCCAAACAAATCGTCAAATATAATTCTAAGGCTGTTTATTAGAGTCTCTATTAACCCATTCAACTCCAGACATGCATTCTTTCCTATTCTACCTACACACATTTCCTGTTAGCATTGCTGCAGCTGACTAACTGAATGAACGGGTTAAAAATCCACTGTTATGCTCTGCTTGTGCTGAAAGCGATGACGTCAGCGATACACACATCTTCTACGGCAATATTAGATGATGGTTCATATTAAAGGTATCCTTTAAATGGACAATATTTGTTTTATTGCAAATAACTGGAGGATCCCTCAGTGGAGCTGCAGTAAGTATCCTGTTAAGCTTTCAGCTCACACACTTCCCATTAGCATCTCCTGCCATAAAAGGCCTCTTTTATCTGCTTGGCCGAATCCTGCTGTGTTCAATATTTTTGTCCTCCACAATAGACACACATTTGTTCCCTCACCTAAGGCTATGTAATGGATTTATTAATGGAAGGCATCATGGCAGGGGATGCTTGCTTTCAGCAATGCCACATCTGATGCACTAAAGTGCCAGGGGCTCAGAGAGCACAGGCAGAAGAAAAGCAAGAAGGAAGCTCTTCGCTCGAGGGAAGCAGGATTTTACAACAACATGCAGAACGTTTTCCTTTTAATCTCCTCTCTCTCTCTCTCTCTCTACCTCTCTCTCTGAGATCATGAAATATTTCTTCTGTAGAATGATATTGTCCCAAAATCCATAAACAGTTCTACCAGATAAATCACAGCTGGTCGTAGGAATGCGTGCAATGTAATGTGATGATCTAATTGAGAATGCAAAGCGCGGTAATGATGGTAGTTCATCATTATCATTTCATATGCTGCAGGAGCACATGTGCTTTTGAAGTGATACATTAAAGACAGAGGAGAAAAAAAAACAACCCCTTAGCAGAGCTAAGAAGCCATTTATTCTACAGAGACAAATGATGCCATTTTCAAAACAGTTTCTGCATTCTGTTCTTAATTTAAGTTACATTTAGTATACGAGCAATCTGCAATCATATGCACACGCAGTATTTTTGGACTGAAAATGGTTCATTTTGTTTTCTCTCCGTTTGTCATCTCTCTTAGGCACAATGAGGAGACTGACCAATCACAGCAACACTGCTGGCGTCATGGATTGTGTCAATCAAATACCAGGGGTTCTAGTTGGCTCATGCTTTGACCTCACCAGCGGAGAGAGTACTCTAAACTGTAAGTGAGAATCCTCATGATATCTTTCTGAATGTTAATTTTAACAGTTTAACTCCGATCACCTTTCTCTCTCTCTCTCTCTCTCTCTTTCTCAGTATTTTCTCTTCCACAATGTAGGTACCTCGTCTCAATCTCCAGCTCAGATTTACCACGAATCCTTTGTTTTGCGGCGTGGCTCACACCTAGTGGGGGTCATCGCTGGGTTACAGGCGGCCGTGAGCTCACAGTTTGGGAACAGCTTCCAGGAAATGTCAAAAAGAGGTGTGGTGTTCAACTTCTCAACCTAACCCATGATCCTCTTCGGATTTCACTGCTGTGATCTGGAACACATTTGAACCCGTTAGACCTCGCCGTTTAAAGCCTTTCACAGTTACTCATACCCCAAGTCTATACTTTTATACGCTGCACATATTATTATTCTGACATATTCCTGAGTGGTACAATTATGTATGAAATTTGTGTCAGATTATTATGCCATATCCATCCTCAGCTAAATGTCAAGAAAGCACAATGGTCATGCTCTCATTTCATGTGTGGGAAGGATATTTTAGTTTCTGTCTCTGCTTCGTTGTGAAGTGCTTCTGTTCAGACGTTTGAATTTTGGATTTGCAAATGCCATGAGTTTTTTTGCTTGGTAAGCAAAATATAATTGCTGCAGATTTGTCAGCTGCATATTCATGCTGCAAATCTCTTGTCCTACCACATCCCACAGGTGCTCTGTTGGATTCAGATCTAGTGAATAGCAAAGCCAGTGAAGTACACTAAATTCATTGTCATGTTCCTGGACTACTTGTGCTTTGTGACATGCCCCATGATGATGCTGGATGCAGCCATTATAATATCGGTAAATTATTGCCATAAAGAGATGCACATGTTTCAATGTGCCATTCAAACAGTGCTCAAGTTGGTATTAAGGGTCCCAATGTGTGCCAATGAAACATTCCCCACACCATTATACTTCCTCCACCAGCCGAAACCTTTGACATGTTACCAAATTGCGACCCTAGCATCTGCATGTCCCATTTGAAATGTGTCTAGTTTCTGTGATCCTGTGCCCACTGCTGCCTCAGAATCCTGTTCTTGGCTGACAGGAGTGGAACCTTATGTGGCCTTCTGCTGTTGTAGCCTTTCTAGAGAGCGGGTTGTCCACTAATCGTAGGGTTGGCGGTTCGATTCCCGGCCCGGATGACTCCATATACCGTAGTGTCCTTGGGCAAGACACTGAACCCCAAGTTGCTCCCGATGGCCAGTTAGTGCCTTGCATGGCAGCTCTGCTACCATTGGTGTGTGTGAATGAGACACAGTGTAAAGCGCTTTGGATAAAAGCGCTATATAAGTGCCCCATTTACCATTTAAGGTTTGACGTGTTAGGCATTGAACCACGTTAGGCATGGTGGCCTTTCACCTCAACGGTTTGGGGGTTCTCACCTGAGTTTGCATGTTCTCCCTGTTCTCTAGGGGTTTCCTCCGGGTACTCTGGTTTCCTCCCCTAGTCCAAAGACTTGCGTTGTAGGCTGATTGGCATCTCTAAATTGTCCATAGTGTGTGTGCGATTGTACCCTGTGATGGGTTTGCATCCCGTCCAAGGTGTCCCCCGCCTTGTGTGGGATAGACTCCAGGCTGCCCTGTGACCCTGTGTATAAGTGGAACAGAAAAAGGATAGGTTAGGCATTCTGAGTTGCTTTTCTGCTCAACACGGTTACAAAGAGTAGTTATTTGAGTTCTCTGAGCAGAATTACCACTCACTGAGTATGCATATACTCTTTTACTCTTTTACTCTAAGAAGATTACCATAACTGTATTTGACATTTTGTAAATTTGCTTGCTTTCAGAAACCGGGTCAAGATATACACCGGATATATAACTTGATAGAGATTATGTATACAGGATAGAGTATTTGTCACGATTTTCCCTCGCACAAAGCGCTGGAGCTTGCAGCGTGCTCTGAAACCCAAAATTGCGAACTTGAAGTGCTAGCGCACACTTACGAGCATTTCAGTGACATTGACTTTGTTTACTTTTGACACGTGTGTTTTGTTATGGTTTATGTCCTGTCTCTTCCCTTATGTGTCATTATTGTACTCAGCTTTTTTGCGTATTTAAACCCCTCGTGTCTCATTGTTCGTCCCAAAGTATTGTTACCACCATACCAAGACTTTGCATTTTGTTTATCATGTTTCGGTTCATGGTTTTTGATCATGTTTCTTGTTTCTCGTTTCCTGCTTTGCCTTGACTGTTTTTTGCCTGTTTGGTGATAGCCTGACCCTTTGCCTGTTTTGACCACGCTAGTGCTTTTTACGATTGTCTGCCTGCTTCTCTTTATTAAAGCTCTTATCTGCACTTACATCTGTCTCAGCCTCCATTACGTGACAGAATACTTTGCCCCAACATGGATGCAGCAGGAAGACGGAGGAGACGTCATGCTAGGGAAACTAAGCAAACCGTCCCAGCTTTGGATTCGATCCAATTTCCCCACTGGACTGTCATAGATCTCCCAGATCTATATGATGGCTTTTTTTGGCAACTCTGAATATTTTTTTGTTGACTGCCAGCCTAGCAGACCCTAAGTTCGATGAGAAACAATAGCTCAAGTTCATGTGGTCTTGGCTCTTCAGCCCAGCCCGCCAGTGGGTGCGGCTCCTAGTGGCCAAGGGATCCAGGGAACTTGAGAATGTAACTGTGTTGTGGGACTATTTGTAATGATGTTTGGGAGTCTAGGATCCAACCTGGAACATCTTTTTTTTGGTGGGGGGGCTCGACTGGTGACCTCAACTCCAGAGCTCCAGCCTGAGACCCACGAGGTGGTCTCAAGTGCCGAGCTCAGCCAGAGCTCAACGTGGCGACCTCATCTCCAGAGCTCCAACCCGAGACCCATGAGATGGTCTCACCCACATAGCTCATCGTGGTGACCTCTTCCCCAAAAGTTCTAGCATGAGACCGATGAGGTG
>JAOUWY010000071.1:33097817-33109434 GCA_025728095.1 Prietella phreatophila
ACACAAGCTGTACACTCACTACTTTACATTGTAGCAAAGTGTCATTTCTTCAGTGTTGTCACATTAAAAGATATAATAAAAAAAAATGTGAGGGGTGTACTCACTTTTGTGAGATACTCTAGGTCCATAGAGGGCAAAAATGTCCATGTCCAAAAACTGTCATAAAAATATTATATATTAATATATCCTTCCAACCCTGAAAAGGAGTAAGCGGTAGAAGATGGATGGATAATAATAAACATTAATTTTGATGCATTCATATTTTTTTGCAGCGTCAGATAAATAAAAAAAACCCACCTACCACAAAGGTCCATAAAGGACAAAAATGTCCATGTCAAAAATCTGTCATAGAAATATTATATATGAAATGATTTTATCATCATTTTTGATCATATCTATCAAACATTCATTCAATTTCAGAATTTTATCCCTATAAATGCTTTTTACATAATGCAAAAAATCTTCAAAGCTCAGTAACCTTCTTTGACTTATATACAGTTGGGGAAATAAGTATTGAATGCGTCAATGTTTTTTTCAGTAAATATATTACCTATGAGGCTATTCACATGAAATTTTCACCAGACATCAGTAATAACTCAAGAAATATAAAGAATTCACAACATCAAAGTTTATAAATGAAGTTATGTGTAATAAAGTGGAAAGACAGCAAAAAAAAAAGAGTATTTAATGCGCTAAGAAAAAGCAGTTCTCCAAGGCAAGGTAAGGGAAGGAACCAGTTGAAATCTGTAAGTAATCCTATTTGTGCAAATTAATATCAGCTGGGTTAGTAAATTGATGGTCTATAAAAAAGCTTTTCTTTACCAAAGTGTCACACAAGAAACATCTCATGATAAGTAAAAGCAAAGAGCACTCGAAGACCTTTGCAAACTTATTTCGAAACATATTGATGGAATCAGATACAGACATATTTCAAAACTTCTGTATCCTCCAATAAGCACCATTGGGGTCATTATCCACCAGTGGAAGCAACATCACTCCTTCATCAACAGGAGGACTCCTTCATCAATGCACAGGAGCTCCTCGCAGGATTTCTGACCAGGGAGTCAGAAGAATAGTCAGAAGAGAAGTCCAGGAGCCAAGGACCACTCAGAAAGAGCTCCAGAAACACTTGGAGGCAGCAGGTGCCATCGTCACAGAGAAAACAATAAGCAATGCCCTCCACTGTTTACGCTCACCCCACAAGACTCCATTATTAAAGGAAACGCTTGTCGAAGCTTGTTTAAAAGTTTGCTACAACAAATTTGGACAAGCCTATAAAATACTGTGAGAGTGTAGTCTGTTCAGACGAGAGCAAAATTGAACATTTTGGCTGTCATACCACACACCATGTTTGGAGAAGAAATGGCACTGCACATCATCAAAACACTATACCAACAGTTAAGTTTGGAGGAGGAAGCATCATGGTGTGTGGCTGTTTTTCATCGCATGGTACTGGCAGACTTCAAATAATTGAAGGAACGATGAATGGAGCCCTTTACCAGTAAAATCTTGAGAAGAATCTGCTGATATCCACCAGGATGATCAAGATGAGATGTGAGTGGATCTTCCAGAAGGACAATGATCCAAAGCATGCAGGAAAGGAAACTCTCAATTGGTTTCAGAGAAAAAAAAAATCAAGGTGCCAGAATGTCCCAGTCAATCACCTGACTGTTCCAATTGAACAAAATTTTAAGACAATATGTTTAGAAGAATGAGCCAAAATCACACCTGAATACTGCGGCCCATTAATTTCTTCATACAGGAAGTGTCTTGAAGCGGTCATTACAAACAAAGGCTTCTCCACTAAGTATTAAATAAATTTCAGTTAGCGTGTTCAATACTTTTGTTCCTGTGTCATTCCCCTTTATTACACATAACTTCATTTATGTACTTTAATTTTGTGATTTCTTTATGTGTGGATTTCCTGAGTTAATACTGATGTCTGGTGAAAATTTCATGTCAATGTAAAAAATGTGTAAAAAAAACAAACAAACAAAAAAAACCCCAAAACAAACACAACAAAAAAGGTTTCAGGTAATGTGAACCACAGCAGCCTAATTTAAATAATATAATTAAAATTAAAAATGCAAACTAAAGCATTCTGTGACTGATAGAATTGTGGATTTAAACATTAGTTGAATTGAAGTGCTTCAGTACAAGAGCCACTCATACTACTGAACACAGAGGAACTGAGACACTAGAAATACTTTCAGTGAGAATTCAATTGGTTTCTATTTAGGCTAATAATGCAAGGGGTTTTTTTTGCGTGAAAACTTCACCCTGTACAAACGTCTGCACACATCATCCTGACTTGCTCACAGAGGTGCACTTGCAGAATTATAAATCAGCTCTGACGACCCTAATCATCCACTTAGAATGACACACACTCTCTCTCTCTCACTCACTCACACACACACACACACACACACACACACACACACACACACAGACTCACACTCACACTCACACCCTTACCCTTTCCTGAGGAACATGTAACACTGAGGCTGTGGGATGATGGGCTGTCTAGATTTCCACTCACACCGGATTTTGCTGATGTGGGATTTCTTGTAGCATGACAATGTAGGTTTCTCTGGAGGGACTATGAGAGATATGAGAGAGTTTGGGTGGTGTATTTGTCACCAGAATGACACCAGAGGATTTATGCATCATTTGTCATCAATATGTCTGTGTGTGTGTGTGTGTGTGTGTGTGTGTGTGTGTGTATACATATGTTTCCTTACTGCCAACACTGATTTTAACCGATGAAACCAGTCTGCCTCTTCTGTAGCAGCTGTAGTTCCCTGAGTCGGTCAACCGAAGTGCAGGAAGTCTCAAAGCCCCACCATTTCCCACATGCTCTCGCATGAGCTGAGCATTCCAGGTCCACCGTGCCTGCCTCTTAATGGACCTGGTCACTCTCAATCCCTCCACCTTCTCGTCATAGTCCTCATCGTCTTCATATTCTGAAGTGGCTCTCTCAGTGCTCAAACCCATTTCCAGGGTTATGCTAAAAGACCCTCCTTCTTCTGTAACTCTGTCCACACTGTTGGATTTAGTTGATTGATTGGCAGCCCGCAAGCCTTGCCCACTTCCCATTTGCACCTTTGCTGAGCTCATAGCCATGTTAGCAGTAGTTACAGATTCAGTGACTTTAGCAAATACTCCAGTTGAAGTTTGAAGTTTGTGTTTTCCAGTGGTGGCAAAGTTCTCAATTTGTGGATTGTGTATTCCAATAGTACCAGGACTCTCTCTGGTTTTTTGAGATTTCCAAAGGCTAGTTACAGCTCCTCTTCTCCTGAGTCTCTCTTTGTGTTTTGTAGTCATTATTAATGGGACACTATCCACAGTGACATCACCCCTGCATCCCAGGATGACCTCTGACCCCACATTCAAGGTTAGCATACCAGGATAGGATTCTAAGTGAATATGAACATCAAATTTGTCAAATGTTGACTATGTTGAGCTATTTGTATTGTTAAATAAAAATATCTTGCAATAAAGATAACATTCATTCACAAAGCAATCAGAATTTTAATGGGCTCCCCTCCATAGCTATAATTTCTATGGCATTGATTGAATCAATTTCCATGTCTTTTTACTGTTGTTGTTGTTACAGTAGTTGTGTGATAGTTGTCACTTTATTCATTCTTTCACTCAATCATCTTCAGCAACCACTCACTGCTGGTCAGAATCATGGTGGACCATTGTTTGTGAGGCAGTAATACACAAGAATAGTCCATCGCAGGGCATTGTATATTTCTTGACATTGTGAAAAATTTTTACATGATTCTACTGAGAGTCTATATCACACCAGGGCTTTCCTATATATTAAATGTGAAGCTTGTAAGAAGGAATACAGAGGAATCATTATTTGAGCCATTATTATTACCTCAATTCTGAAAAAGTTGGGACAGTATGGACAATGCTAATAAAAACAAAGCGGAGTGATGTGTAAATGTACTTTGTATTTAAACAAAAAAAAATTTATAAAGACAAGGTATTTTATGTTTTACCTAATCAACTGCAGAGTTTAAAAATTTTTTTTTAAAGATATATATGAAATTGATGCATGCAGCACATTAAAAAAAAGTTGGGACGGGGCAGTTTAGGACAATGTGACGAGTTGAAATAAGAAGGTGACGTGAAACAGCTGAGACAGTCATCTAATCGTAGTATATAAGGAGCCTCCAAAACAAGCCTAGTCCTTCATGAGCAACGATGGGTCAAGTCTCGCCAATCTGCCAGCAGATGCATCAGCGAATAATCCAACACTTTGAGAATAACATTTGCCAAAGAAAATCGGTAGGATTTTGGCCATTTCACCTTCTACAGCGCACAATATAATTAAAAGTTTCAAGGAATCCGGTCAAATCTTGGTGCTTAAAGGGTAAGGCCAAAAACCACTTCAGAATGCGCGTAATCTCTGATCACTCAGATGTCACTGTCTTAAAAACCATCATGAGTCTGTAATGGATATCCTGACATGGGCTCAGGAATACTTTGGTAAACCTCTGTTAGTCAACACCATTCGCCGCTGCATCCACAGATGCAAGTTAAGGCTTTTTCTATACAAAGCAGGAGCCATACATCAACACAAGCGCCATCGACTTCTCTGGACTCGCCTCATCTGAGATAGACAGTAGCACAGTGGAATCGTGTTTTGTGGTCCGACAAGTCAACATTTCAAATAGTTTTTGGACAAAACAGCCACCATGTTCTCCATGCCAAAGAAGAAAAGGACCACCCAAGCTGTTATCAGCGTCAGGTCCAAAAGCCAGCATCTGTCATGGTATGGAGGTGTGTCCATGCCCATGCCATAGGTAGCTTGCACATCTGTGAGGGCATCATTAATGCAGAAAGATATGTACACATTTTGGAGCAACATCCAAACCACATTCTGCCCGGATTACAAGCGCATATTTGCGTAAGCAGAGAGTGTGGGTGCTAGCATGGCCTGCCTGCAGTCCTGACCTGTCTCTTACTGAGAATGTGTGGTGAATTATGAAGCACAAAATAAGGCAACGAAGGCCCCGTAGAGTTGCATAGCTGAAGCAATGCATAATGGATGAATTGGGGAAAATTCCGCTTGCGAAACTTAACCATCTGGTGTCTTCAGTTCCCAAATGCTTAATAAGTGTTATAAAAAGAAAAGATGACGTTACACAGTGGTAAATAGTCAATTGTCCCAACTTTTTTGGAGTATGTTGCATTTATCAGATTTGAAATCGGTGTATATTTTCAAAAATAAATAAAATTCACAAAGTAAAACATCAAATAATGTGTTAATAATGTGTATAATACAGGGTGAATGGAATGTTAAAATAACTCATTTTGTTTGTTTTCTGCATTTTCCAAACTGTCCCAATATTTACGGAATTGGGGTTGTACAATAACCAGTCTGCTAGTCATTTGCTCCTTGTAGCGTACATTCACATGCTCTCTCCTGCTCTTAATGGACTTGTTACTATTTCAATGCAAAATAAAAGTGACTTTAAAACAAAGAGTACTGATGTCCTTGCTTAGATTTTATTACAGATGTTTCAGTATTTGAAATATAATTCTGAAAACATTCAGATTGAACCAGCTATGATGAGCATAGCTAAAAGTATCAGGGTACAGGTATCAGGGACCCTAGATCCAAATTACCTGAAGCCAGGCCTTCTGAAAACAAACAACATGAAACATAACCTCTGGTATAATAATGTACACCGAAAAACCATAACATTAAATCCACCTGCCTAATATTGTGTATTGTGCAGCCCCTGTGCTGCCAAAACAGCTCTGACACATCGAGGCATTTACTCCACAAAACCTCTAAACACATGCTGTGGTATCTGGCACCAAGATGCTAGTAGCTGATCCTTTGAGTCCCATATGTTGTAAGGTGGGGTCTCCATGGATCAGACTTGTTTGTCCAGCACTTCCCATAGATGCTCGATCAAATTGATGTCTGGGGAATTTGGAGGCCAATCAACACCTTGAACTCTTTGTCATTGATCAATTCTTCCATTGCCCCATGGTCCGGTTCTGATGATCACGTGCTCATTGTAGACGCTTTTTGGTATGGACAGGGGTCAGCATGGGCACTCTGACCGATCTGCAGCTACGCAGCCCCATGCACAGCAAGCTGTGATGCATTGTGTGTTCTGACACCTTACTATAAAAGCCAGCATGAATCTTATAACCAAGTTGTGCTACAGAAGCTCTTCTGTGGGATGGGACCAGATGGGCTAGTCTTCACTCCCCACATACATCAGTGAGCCTTGGGTCCCCGTGACCCTGGCCAGTTCACCGGTTGACCTTCCTTTGACCCCTTTTGATAGGTACTAACCACTGCATACCAGGAACACCCCAGAAAACCTGTTGTTTTGGAGTTCTGACCCAGTTGTCTAGCTATCACAATTTGCCCCTCGTCAAAGTTGCTCAGATCCTTATTCTTGCCCATTTTTCCTGCTTCCAACACATCAACTTTGATAACTGACTGTTCACTTGATGCCTAATATATCCCTCTCCTTGACAATTGCCATTGTAATGCGATAATCAATGCTACTCACCTATCAGTGGTTTTAATCTTACTGAAATACTAATAGACTAAACCAATCTGATCATTTGAAACTTGTCTTAATACCAACCTCAATGTATAAAAATAGAAATATCACTTTATTAATCCCAGAGGGAAGTTCTATAAATGCAAGATGAGCTTAATCATTTTATCAAGTTATTGTAGCTACAGTTGGTGGGATAAGTGGCATAGACAGATTAGCGATTAGCAGTCACTTTGGAGCAGTTCAGACACATAGTTGATTTACATTCATATTAAATGTTTATTACATTTGGCAGATGCCCTTATCCAGAGTCACTTCATCAATCCATCCATATTCAACTGCTTACTCCTTTTCAGGGTCACAGGGAACCTGGAGCCTATCCCAGGAAGCATCGGGCACAAGGCTCCAGAGTGACTTATATTTATCTAATTTATAAATCTGAGTAGTTGACGGTTAAGGGCCTTACTCAAGGGTCCAACACTGGCAGCGTGGTGGGTCTGGGGTTTTTACTCATGACCTTCCGATCAGTAGGTCAATGTCGTCACCACTGAGCTACCAATGCCCATACTGAGTATATTAAAGTTATTTTAATTGGTGAACCTTTATATAACACACCAATTGCTGATAAAATGGATGTGACTACTGAACGTAACAGCCAGATTATCTTCCTCATTTGTCTTAAACAGTCGCAGCTGAAATGAAGGCTATAGTTCACTTACCTTTCCGAGGACATGCAGGACTGTCCTGACCACAATGCAATTTGGCCGCACACAGCACAAGTAGAGTAAGTGCAATCAGGACGCTCATGGCTCAGTAGTTCACCAAATAATTGCAGTTGACGAGGATCACAAACAGGAACAAGAGAAACATCATGAGAAACATAAAGGATAGATCATTAAATGTCACCTCATTATCCTTTTTTTTGCTGTTTGCTTTTGGTTCAAATAGCAATGTTTAAAATTTAGCTCAGTCTGTCAAGCTCAAGCCAGTTCTTAAAAATAGTGTTTGGTAGCTGGGCGGTTGTTTTCCCTGAAGTTCTTCCCTCCCTTCTCCCTCTCTCCCCCTCTCTCTCTTTTTCTTGCTAACTCTCGGTTTGATAAATTGCATAACAACAAAGCAGGGTCACCCCTCTTAAGTACACATATGAGACAAATAGGCTGTGCAGAAACAGGAAACAGGATGGGAAGGCTGATGTGGCACTGGAACAAACTAGAAATATATTGGAGATCTATAGAATAACTTCCAGAGTTCTCAGAACATGATGAATAATGGAAAACCTATTTCTAAGATCGTGAAAGATTGTTCTGGTTGTTCAAATATATCCTTATACAATTCAATTAATTTAATCATGTACAATATATTACAGTCTGCATTTCACCTGTATTTTGAGTACTGACATAAAATCACTGGAATTAATCTCATCAATACTGTCAGTGTGACATTTGCTAGATCCCCCCCCCCTATAATTCTTAAATAATATTCTTAAATAATTTACCCATTAAATCAGACTCTAATCCCTCTTGATGTAAGGGTTTAATACAGATTAAAAATGAAAATGCTGGTTCACAAGCTAACACAAGGGCTTGTCTCTTATTGCAATACACAGATGTCTTATTAGATAGTTTATCAACATCACTACATTTCAACTGTCAAAGCAAATCACTACTGTTATATTTTCCTCATAAGAGGTATGAAGCTTACATAGATTTATCCTAAACTCAATGAAACTGGTAATGTTGTGTGGTTATGTCATACAATATACACATCCTTGTATTCACCTGTGCATACAACTCTTGTTAGTACTTTAAAATATTGCAGGTAAACACAATGAACCTAAATTCCATGCTCAACACTCCCCGTCCATTTTATTTGGAATAGCTAAACACAAAAAACCCCCAACCCAACTGAAATGTAATTATGACGCAGCTAGATAGTGAACGTTAGTGAGAAATAAAGCAGGACACTTAAAGGTATGAGTATGAGGCATAGCGTTTCAAAATGTCTGGTGAGATAGTGAATCAAATACAGCAAAATAAATACAGTTCTCAGCAGCAACTCTAAATGCACAAATAAATCAAGCAAACATCTGTACTTGAGCTTTCACTCATTTCCCACCGATGTGCTTGTGAGAAAGTAATACCTTTTTTGTGTGTAAAATGGTGAGCATTTTAAGAGACAGCACATTTCAATGAATCAAACACTACTGGCTATAAGTGCCTAAAACATGGGGTTATATATCCCTTAACCCATACTCTGATTACAAACAGCTTCGCAAATCCTATTGTAGGTCATACACCCTACAAAATGCGTGCTTGTTTTTTACAGTGCTTTGACTGTGTAAGTCTGTCCATACATTCTCCTAAAAACGGCATCATTTTCATTTGGAAAGGAAGTGTTTATACATGTTTCCAATATGATGATTACACTGTACAAACATTAAAGTTACTAAATATATGGCATATACAATAATTAAAATGTTCTAAATCATATAATCTGTTGTCCATTTTCACATGGCTGTGTGCTATTAATATCCAAGAACCTTTTAAAGAAAATCTTTTTATATAAATGTATGTACACTACAAGACTGTAGCTTCTCTCTCCACTTGTGCAATATTTGTCATGCTTAACTGGACATCATTAAGACTGTTGCTGGGGACAGGGTCCACATTTGTTTGTCCTCTGCTCTTTGGACATGTTTCATGGGGGCCAATCAGAGGGGACGATGTGGAGAGGGGTGAGTGTTTGGTGGCAGTTTTCAGTGAAAAATACAGCTCCAAAAAGAAAGTAGCTTCACGCAAAACAATAACTCCACAGTAGATCAAAGTCACAGTTATCATAAATCCTTAAAGACCGTAAGGAACATTGTCTTAACACATACATATGAAAGAAAAGAGGACTAAGAAAGTATGGATATTTTGTATGAGGTTTATCTGTGTTAAAACGTGACAATGAAATGTTCATGAAAGTGTCTATATTATTAATCAATCTTGGTGGAATTCAACATTTCAATGAATGAAATGTCTCACACAATATTGTAACTGTTCATTGAATTAATGCAAACGTTTCTCAGAGATACCATGCTTCTCTGGGTGTCTACTTGAATCTCACATATGTGTTTTAATGGGACAAAACATTGTACATTGCACAAGTCTTTTTAAATCCCACCCAGAAGTCACTCCAGAAGTAAACTTCATAACCAACTGCCAATCACTGAAATGGTAACGAGCATGACTGACATCTCAAACCTAAACTTGTCGGCATCACTCAGTATCTCGTGGAGACTGCAGTAGTGGTGTAAATATTTGTAAATAATTACAATTGCAAGTATAAAGTTTAGTTTGATTATTTGCATTAATTTAAGAGATTTGCTGTTCATAATTCTAGCTGGCTATCTGTCACATATATAGCTAGCAACTTAGCTATTTGTTGGCACAAAATGGCAGAAACTGCTAATGTTGACATTTTTTAAAAAGTCTTATGATGGTCATATTTATGAGGAGAGACTGAAAGTTAAACAGTCATAGTCTTAGTCTTAGTATTAGTATTAGTATTAGTCTTAGATTATTTTGAACGCTCACCATGCAAGCCTACCCATTTTCTACCACTTTCTGCGGTGGACAGGGGTCAGCAGGGACACTCAGACTGGTCTACTGCTACGCAGCCCCATACACAGCAAGCTGTGATGCACTGACTGTACTGACATCTTTCTATCATAGCCTGCATTAACTTTTTCAGTAATTATGTGCTACAGTAGCACTTCTGTGGGATCAGACCAGATGGGCTAGTCTTCACTCCCCATACATCAGTGAGCCTTGGGCACCCATGACCCTGTTGCCAGTTGTCCTTTCTTGGAGCACTTTTGGTAGGTACTAAACCACTGCAGCTCACAAGACCTCTCACTTTGGAGATGCTGAGCCAACATGAACCTTTCAGGTATCTGTGCTACAGTAGTGCAACACGTAATATAATAAAGCAGTCAAAGTCACATAAAGCAACAGGGGCTTATCCACTAAATGTATTTTAAATGTTATAACATCTCATAAATAACAACAATACCAAAAAAAAACCAAAAAAAAAACATTGATTGATATCCTAAACATAATTCAATTTTGACCCTCCTCAGTTTCTTATTGGTCAAAACATTATTGAAAATTACTATTTAATGAAAACATTTAATCAAAACTTTACTTAAATACAGATGAGTTTTGGAATCATAGGCCTTGTTCTCAGTCAGATGTAAGATCTGTGAAACATTCAACTCTCAGTATGTCTACATCACTTGCCAGTGGACGTTTTCTCTGTAAAATGATGTTGCGAAAGACTGCTGGCTCCACTGTGCCGTGCTGCTGTCCCCCACCAGCCAAACAGTGTTTCCTATGAAAGAAAGCGCAATTAACGCTAATGAAATGTTAACCAGTGAATAAAAGGCAGAAATGCCCCCTAAGCAGATGCATCCTGCTATTTGCTTCTCTTGTGAATTAAGGATGTCAGGGGAATTTTATAGGGAAATATTTCCCATAATTACAGCATCTGTCTTTTAAATGCAGCTAAACATATTTAACAGCTTTTCAAATCTTATTGTGGGTCATAAACCCCTGGCTAATAAAAAGATTTATAATAAAAGGTGTTTTCTCTGTGTCTGTCCAAGCATTGGTTTAAAAATTGCATCAGGTCGCACTGGACTCAAGGGAAGTATTTAAGTATGTTTACAATGCTCAATGGGGTAATACTTTTAATAAAATAATCCACCCAGAAACAGCAGGAAAATACACTGCTCAAAAAAATAAAGGGAACACTAAAATAACACATCCTAGATCTGAATAATCTCATTAAATACTCCTTTCTTTACATAGTTGAATGTGCTGACAACAAAATCACACAAAAATGATCATTGGAAATCAAATTTATCAACCATGGAGGTCTGGATTTGGAGTCACACTCAAAATCAAAGCGGAAAACCACACTACAGGCCGATCCAACTCTGATGTAATGTTCTTAAAACAAGTCAAAATGAGGCTCAGTAGTGTATGTGGCCTCCACATGCCTGTATGACCTCCCTACAACGCCTGGGC
>JAOUWY010000071.1:33203068-33215091 GCA_025728095.1 Prietella phreatophila
GTACTGTATGCTGTATATATATATATATATATATATATATGTATATATATATATATTGTAATCCTCTGAACGCATGCCATCGTGCCATTGTGTGTGTATATAGAAATATGATTACATTTTTATTATTCCAAAATGACAACCATTTTAGAAACAGTGCATTCGATACACATACGACTGAAAGATTAGTCAGAAGCCAATCGGTAATTGTGTCACAAGCTTAACACAAACTTGTTATAGAGCTAATATATTTTCTTCTCATAGGGCTGTGTGTAGCAACTTCAGAAACTCGAAAGTTATGTCAATATTTACACAGAACGTTATACATATTCACACTTCTGCTATGCAGGTGATTACTGTTGAAACTGCCTGCAGTTCAGCATCTTTTTGTGTGTATTTACATTAGCTCAAACATTACTGTCAAAAATATATTGGTAACATCAGACAGCACACTATGGTGTGGGTTATAATAGAATTCTTCACGGGATATCTTGCAACAAAAATTCACTTACATTTAAGTTCAGAATCATGAACAACTGAGACATGCCTTGGTTTTGGAACCATGCTCACTCACTGTCCAAGTAGCACTTAAGTCTGAAGGTAATTCTGAGGTCTGAATACTAGTGTGTGCAATTCTGTTATTAACTCATAACGCTGCACACTTAACTCAACTCTGAATACAGCACTTAAGTCTATATTTGAAGTAGTGACAAAGGAGATGCCGTCATTATAACTGGTGAGGACGTTGCAGTAAGACCTCCACAGGGCCAGGGGGCAACCTCTTGATCAAGTGCCAGACCTCGAGCCGTCTCAAACCCTCCAAACGCTGACCTTCAACCTCCAACAGTTCATCTCCAGGGAAAACCTTTCCAACTGGTCCACCTGAGTAACAGCAGTAGATGGTTTACTAGTGAATACATTACTATAAATATTATAGAACTACATATCTTAACATCTTTTCCCTGGTGATTACAAGCCAATGTATATATCTACAGGTGAATGCCATGTTATTTATTCAAATTAATCAGAATCAGTGTGTTTAAATGATAGAGATTTTTTGATAGAGATGAAATGTCTTTGCAATTATCAGACAAATGCAGTCACTAAACATTAGCCATTAAATAAAATATGGAACGTGGCATGCATAATTAAAAACCTTTACACATGTTAGATTTCATGTTATACAGTCTTCCTGGTACATATGCCTTTTTTATTTTTTGGTTTATGGCTACTTTATGACTGTTATCTTAGTCTGATTATACTATGAACTTATGAATTGCTTTATTTTCAGTGCTTTATGTACTGATCGGAAGGTTATGAGTTCAAATCCCAGCACTGCCTAGCTGCCACTTTTGGGCTCTTGAGCGAGGCCCTTAATCCTCAACTGCTCAGTTGTATAAATGAGATAAATGTAAGTCGCGCTGGATAAGGGCAACCGATCTGGACTTTTATGTCATAAAAGTGATAAAAGTGGGTTCTTACCCTGAAAGAGCCTCTGAACAGTGAGGGGTTTGTCTCCTAAGATGGAGCCCACTCCTCCCTCCAGACTGAAGCCCAGGTCAGAGCTGGACTTATTCAAAGTCACTCGCACTCTGCTACCTGTGCAAGAAACACATGTTTGTCTTATCCTTGTGAGGACCTTCCACTGACTTTCCTTTCATGTGTACACCAAAAAAGACAGCTAAATATCCCCACAAGGTCAAAACTATCATATATTTTCATCCTCCTATCCACACAGACAGACACACACAAATAATAATAATTGTATACTAATACTAAAATAATAATAATAGTCACATTTGAAGACATAAATTACATGTGGGTTTTCTTTTTGTACTTTTATATGTACAAACATATTACCCACAGAATTATGATGAAACTAAATAAACTAGAAACTACAAGTTTAAAGTACAGTGCTGTGAAAAAGTATTTCTTCTGGTTTGTGTAAATCTCACACTAAATTGTTTGAGATCTTCAAACGAAATACAACATAAAATAAAGGCAATCTGAGTAAACACACAAAACATTTTTTTTTAATTTAAGCAA
The DNA here is from genome assembly GCA_025728095.1 of Prietella phreatophila. Classification (NCBI taxonomy): domain Eukaryota; kingdom Metazoa; phylum Chordata; class Actinopteri; order Siluriformes; family Ictaluridae; genus Prietella; species Prietella phreatophila. The sequence goes on from JAOUWY010000071.1 coordinate 33,205,112, forward strand.
AAAAAAAAAAAAAGAGCTCTCCAACACCTATCATCAATGTGAAAAACTAATTGCCCCATTACATTTAACATCTGATTGTGAAACCTTTAGCAGCAATAACTGCAACCAAATGCTTCCGATAACTGGAGATCAGTCTTTCACTTATTTCTAGGACTAGGATTTATTCCTATGCATTGGATCATTGTCTTGCTGCATAATCCAGTTGCATTTGAGTTTCAATTTACAGACTAAAGACCGGACATTCTCCGTTAGGATTTTCTAGTAGAGAAAACTCATGTTTCCATAAATTATAGCAAGTTAAACAGGCCCTTAAGCAGCAAAGCATCCCGACACCATCACACTACCACCACCATGCTTGACCATAGGTATGATGTTCTTTTTGTGGAATTTTGTGTTTGGTTTTTGCCAGATGTAACGGGACCCCTGTCTTACAAACAGTTCCACTTTTGACTCATCAGTCCACAGAACATTCTCCCAAAAGGTTTGAGGAACATCAAGGTGTGTTTTGGCAAAATTCAGATGAGTCTTAATGTTCTTCTGGGTTAGCAGTGGTTTTCAAAAACCACTGGCTCAATGGTTTCATTGATGCAAGAGAGGCCTGTATTTCCTTTGATATTGTCCTTGGCTCTTTTGTGACTTCCTGGATGAGTAGTTGCTGTGCTCTTGGGGGAATTTTGGAAGGTCAGCCACTTCTGGGAAGATTCAGTACTGTGCTGAGTTTTTCCATTTGGATATAATGGCTCTTACTGTGGTTTGTTGGCATCCCAGAGCCTCATCTCATGGCATCCCATCATTTCTAGAATTTCTTTCAACTTTGACATTATGTGTTGGTGGGTAAGACCTTTTAACCAATTGCTGAAAAGGTTCTATGTAAGTTTTGATTTGATTGAACAGGGTTTGCAGTAATCTGGCATGGTTGTGTCTAGTCCAGCTGAACCCCATCATGAATGCAGTTTCATAGATTTGGGGAATTAGTAATTATGGGAACAAATACATTTTCACACAGGCCCAGTTGGTATTGGATAACCTTTTTGTTTCAATAAATAATATTATCATTTAAAAACTGTATTTTGTGTTTGCTCAGTTTACTCAGGTAGATTTTGTTTTCATTTCTGAAACGATTTAGTATGACATATACCCAAAAATAGAAGATATTGGATGAATACTTTTTCACAGCACTATATAACACTGATCTTTGATCCTGTGTTATATGTATATAATCAGAACTAGATTGCATTTTTTGCAATAATCTATCCAAAACTGTTAATCACGCATGTCCCAAAAGTAAGAATTGTTAAGTAATATTATCTGATATGAACTGTTTTCATACTTTCATACTGACTTATCAGAAGCTTCCTCGTCTCAAAGTGCTGTAGAACTTTCATTTTATTATATAAATATATACTGTATGTATTGCAACACACCTGGGTTCGCAGCTGCTTTCTGTGGACTGTCTTTGGTGCTATAGCATGTTTCAGTGACATCACCTCGTCTGATGACAACCACTGCCATGGGTCGCCCCCTTGCTTTTCTAATAGTGTTCAGCGCATCCTTGTGGGTGGAGTTATGTAGAGCAGTGCCATTAATAGACAACACCTGATCACCTACACGGATGGAGCCCTCCTGGGCTGCTATACCACTGCGTAGCACCTTGTGAACCTGACAAAGGTGAGAAAGTGCTTACTTGCTTACAGTCACAGAGCAAAAAATATATATATTATTATTATTATTATTTCCTAAGTTTAATTGTGAGACCTCTGGCAGGGGTGTCAAAATAGCTCAAATTTCTATACCTCAGTTATTTTCAGGATCAAATGCGCTTTTATCAAAGTACAAAAGTAATCTTGTTATTTTCTGACGTATGTGTCAGGTTAAGATGTTTCTCACATGCAATAAACACTCACAGTCATCGGTTTATTCTGATCCACTCCTCCAGCCACAGTGAAGCCAAGTCCAATTCCTGCCTCCTTATGTAGGACAACCACATGCATATCCTCATAGTCCTGCAATAAATAAAGAATATACACTCACATACACATCTACATCTATTCATCCATGTGATTATCTAATCAGCCAATAATGTAGCAGTGAAATGCATAAAATCACACAGATACAGGCCAATAGCACCATGTAATGTTCACATAAACTATCAGAATGGGGAAAAAATGTGATCTCAGTGATTTTGACCATGGCATGTGCCAGATGGGCTGGTTTAAGTATTTCATTAAATGCTGATCTCCTGAGACTTTCACACACAACAGTCTCTAGAGTTTACTCAGAATGGTACGATAAAGAAAGAAAAAAAATACATCCAGTGAGCAGCAGTTCTTTGGACGAAATGCCTTGTTGATGAGAGAGGTGAACAGAAAATGGCCAGACTGGTTTGAGCTGACAGATACAGTACAGTAACTTGTATAACCACGCTGTACAATTGTGGTGAGCAGAAACGCATCTCAGAATGCACAACATGTCAAACCTTGAGATGCACGGGCTACGACAGCAGAAGACCATGTCAGGTTCCACTTCTGTCCGCCAAGAACAGAAAGCTGAGGCTACAGTGGGCACAGGGTCACCAAAACTGGACAGCGGAAGATTGGAAAAACATAGCCTGGTCTGATGAATCTTGATTTCCGCTGAGGCACACACAGGCGATAGGGTCACAATTTGGCACCAACAACATGAATCCATGGACCCAACCTGCCTTGTTTCAACAGAGGAGATGGTGTAATGATGAGGGGAATTTTTTTTCTTGGCACACCTTGTGTTCATTAGTACCAATCAGTCATCTCTTCAAAGCCACAGCCTATTTGAGTATTGCTGCTGACCATGTGCATCCCTTCATCTCCACAATTCACCCATCTTCTAATGGGTTCAATGTTCTTCAGTGACCTTCCCAGTCACCGAATCTGAATCCAATAGAAGACCTTTGTGATATGGTAGAACAGGAGATTCTCAGCATGAAAGTGCACATGAAAAATCTGCACGAATTGCATGAGTAATCATGTTAACATGGGCCAGAAACTCAAAGGAATGTTTCCAACATTTTGTCGAATCCATGCCATGAAGAACTGAGGCTGTTTTGAGAGCAAAGTGAGGTCCTACCCAGTAACATTTCTCTCTATAGTGGTCAATTCCAGGATATCCATGTCCCTATCCATGTCCGTATACATATATATATATGTTTGATGAATATGAAAATAATGTAAATCATATGATATGGCTTTCACAATCACCAGATCTCAACACAGTTACAGAACTGTGGGAGATTTCAGAGCAATATATTTGACAGCTTAACCACCACCATCATCTAAACCCCAAGCGATGGAATATCTTTTGGAAGAATGGTGTTCATTCTTCCATTACAGTTCCAGGGACTTGTATAATCTATGCCAAGGCATATTCAAGCTGTTCTGACAACTCATGGTGAGCCAACACCTTATTATTTTATGTTTTTACTTCATACTGTTATTTAATTTGTCACCCAGTTATATGTTGTGGGGGTGGGGTTTAGCGGGAGTCTACAGTGTAAGTATGATGGTTACTGGCCATTCCCTTATACTCCTACTACAGACACCTGCTAAACCCCACCCTCACCTGCCACATATAATATCTTTTTGAGCTTAAAAAGATTTGTAGTACCTCTAAGGCATCATCATCATCATCATCCAAACACCTGACATCATTCAATAAGCACTCCAGCTCATCCATGTCTAGCAGTGTCACAGAGGACAGGGCAGAAACGTCTGAGCTCATGGACAATGTACGCTTGGACATCCAGTTCTCGTCATCCAGCCCACCGAGGCTGCGCAGCTCAACAAGGCTATTAAAGAGAAATGGAGAAGAAAAGTGGAAGAAATTAACCATGAGGAATGGAAAAAGCAAAAAGAATTGTGTGTGTGATTTTCACACACACACACACACACACAAAAAAAAAAACCCAGAATGCTTTTCTTACTGCAGACATTTTGGACAGAGTGCAAGTGATTAATATATGGTAAGCTGAAAATTTATGTTTAGTTTAAGCTAATGGCTACATTTATCCTGTATGGGAAGGCAAGATGCATTGGCTAGCATACTCGTAACACTTGACATGCAGTGGTGGCAGATATCTTACAGAAACCACAATTATATCAATTATTTTGCAAATCCATTACCATTGTTGTTTACCACAGGTCTAGTTATTGACATTTTACATCTCAATTAGATTAGATTATTTATAAGTTTCTATAAATAGGATTTTATCAAGCATTTTGGTAACACAAAGACCATATATGAAAACTGTAAAGCTATGATGCAAGCAAAAACACTATCTTCATTATTGTCCTCAAATTGTAACATCATACCTCATAGAAAAACTTCTATTGCTCATGTTGCTTGTGATGGTTACAGATGATTCCCCTGAGTCAGAGTCATATTCTCTCTCTGTTCCCTCATCGTCTTCATCTTCATCATCGTCGTCTTCACCGTTCTCATCATCAACCCCTTTATGCATAATCCACCTAATAACTTTTGCAGCTACTTTTTCATCTTTTATTGTGTTGCTGAGATCACCTGACGCTGAAGAGAAGACTTGGATAGGAGGGATTACTACCGAGTCACTCAGGAGATGGGATGGTGATTTAGAATAAGCACTTGTGCCTGTTAGCAGTGTTGACTTTACTGCGGTAGATGAATCTGAATGTGGTAACACAGGGGTGCTTTCTGACATTAGAAATGCTTTGTCTTTGGTAGACTTCAAAGATTTGCTCTCTGATTTTGGAGAGAAGTCCTTAAGATCAGAGTGGGATACATTAGTGATCCCACTGGGCTTCTGGAAGTTGTGGGACATTGCAGAACTGACATAATTCCTAACTTTTTCTTCCATTAAATCAATGTTTTTAAGCTTTTGAAAAGATTTAAGATTACTGCCTTTGGAGAAATCTGGCACATCCACATCTTTATTCATCATAGTAAATTTAGCCTCATTCTTCTGGTCAGATGGAGATTCATCCGGTAATTTCAAAGTCTGCACAACTCCAGGCTCCTGACATTTAGTTCCTCTACTTTGGGTTTTCACTGTTGATCCTTCTTTATCTTGTGTTGGGATCTGTACAGGCCCACTTAGATCATGCATATTCAGTGGCTCATTGCTGACTTCGCTCTTACTAAAAAGATTCTCTCTCAAGCATTCTCTATTCCAGTTATCCAACCTTATACCTAATGACCTTTGTGAATATGTCTTATTCACACTGGCCACCACTGTTGGCTTTTCTGAAACTGAAAAAGCCCTTCTGGGATACTGAATCCGTGATGGACTCTGGCTTTGTAGAGCAAGCGCCTCAAATTTGTGAATTGTGTTGCGCACTGAAACCAAAAATGGTTCTTGGACATTCTCTAATAAGGCCTCGGTCTTCTTGTTTGGATTTCCAGTGGAGCTGAACTCCAAACCAACCCCATGTTCTTGATGATGTTTCTCACTGTCTGATGTCATACTTTGGGATGATTGAGGTTTGGTCTGCAGAATTACTCCTTCCTGTGAGCTATGTAGTTGTTTTCCTGGAATTGTCTCCATGCCTTTTGTCTGTTTTGAATTACTAGTCATTGTTTCTACTTGACTCTCTACTTCTTTCGCAGTGCTTTTTTGGATATTATTGCTATTGCTCAGCCCATAGGCTGAATATGAAATTGGAGCTGTAAAATGTCTGTTTCTTGATCTGCCTAAAGAATGACTTCCTAGTGCTGTAGAGTACCCAGTCAGTCTTCTCTCGTTGTACATACTATTGGTAGTCAACAACGATATCGAATCTTGGCTAAGGGGTTTTTCTTTAGACCATGTTGACATTGTACCCAAGTTATCTGGCACAGTAGTAAAATTAATTTGTTCTTTTTTGAAAGGTGTTTTTGGAAAGGTACCACACTTTTCTGGTTTATATGAAACTGTCTTCATGTTACTGAAAGAAGAAATGGATGGGGGTTCATCCAACGACCATCTAGTGTGATTATTGCTATTTAAACTTGAATCAGTATCATGGACACTGGTAAAAGTGGCAGAGGAGATGATTCCATGTAAGACTCTTGAACTTGCTTCACTATTACCCTGTAATACCTTATGACCACCTCTGCCCATTACACTGTGGTTCCCAGTGATCTCATTGACCTTTGATGCAGTGACTGGAGATTTGAGGTGGTGCTCTGCCTGATCTGGCTTGGTACCACTATGTCCAGAATGCCAGGGACCTTTTCTTCCCTCTGTGCTGTCCTGGCTTTGACTTGCTTTTAATCTGGATGGGAACGACTGGGCAAGAGCCATCGTTCGTACAGGTGAAGTTCCATATACTGCTGAGGTAATAAGTCCATTGCTGTCCTGCTTTCTTTGAACAGTTCCTTTGAATGGTTGGATTTGTAATGATACTCTCTTTAATGGGCGGGCCATTTCATTAGAGTTTGGTCTATTGGCTGCTTCATTTGCCAATAAACTCTCAGAGCGTTGTATGGATCTCCCCTCAAGGTCCTTAGTATTTCTGATAACTTCCATCTGATTCTTTTGTCTTGCTTCATTTGTTGATTCTCTCCAGTCTAAGCTCTTACTTCTGTTAACCACATATGCTTGTCTCCACTCTGTTCTTCCACTCACTTTAGTGGTGGGACTCTCAACACAATCTGACGTCTTTTGAGTGGTACTGCTCGTTTCAGAGCCGATGGACATTTCTGCTTTTTTTGTTAAATTGAGCTGATTCAGAGCTTTTGGTCTTCCTTTGTCAATCATATCAGTATCTGCAGATGGAGGTGAAAGAATGTGGACTCTCTGCATCTCTTCTCTACACTCTTTGACACTTCTGGTTGCTATTTGTGTCTCACATGTAGACATAAAATTACTAGCTTTGGTGAGTGACTGTTGTCTTTCCATAGCAGAGCGGATTTTGAACCTAACAGCAGACTGTGCTGGGGCTGCGTGTGACTGACTTTGGTTTTGTTCTTCAGAACATTTTGAAGATTCTCTATTTCCAACTCTCGGGACAGATTCTGATTGATAGGTAGAGTATTCAGGCACATGAGTAGATCCAACAGAGATATCCATTTTGTACAGTGAGTAACAGCACATGCATTACAGTGTGATTATCAGGAAATATTTGAAGTTCTTATTAGTACTTGGTTTCATGCTCACGTTCCATATTTTTATCACGTAAATAGTTTTGTAAATGTCCATACCGAAAGTGGGTAGGTCGTCAGCTATGTAATTCAATCCGCACAGTGTGATCAAGGGTTACCAAGTGTCGACGTGGCATTCTTTTTAAGTAATCCATAAACAAAACAAAGATTTGTTTGTCAGGGTGCAGGTGTGGCTTTTTAGCGCTGCCGTAATGTTCAGGTAAAAGTGATAAAATGTCCAGCAAAGTACAAACCATAAACAGAAAATACAGACCATTAAAAAAAAACCCAGCTTCCTTAGTACTCCATTATTTATATCTCCATATGTTGGAAGTTAGCTGTCCAGGAAAATCTTCAGCCTGAGTATGTTTCTTTGCTCCTTTTTCTTCCACAGAATGTCATGTTGTGTTCTCCAGGGTTCATTAGCTGATCTTGTGGCTCTCTGCCTCTTTCTGCAAGGGACTTTTTTCAGATTGTCCTACCATCCAAAGTCCTACAAAATAGATAGATATAATTACATTATATTCCCTTATAGTACAAACTATAAGGTCATAAGGACAAACATAATTATGAGAAATCCAATTATGAGATATCGTAAAGCATGGCAGTTTTAATGCAAATATAATCTAGAGTCTGTAGTGAGAAATGAAGGTGAAGATACAGAGAAAGACAAAATTTTATTAACGACATTCATGAAATTGTCATAACAAACCTAAATGCTTCACCTCATAGACCTACACCAAATACTTATATATACATGACACCCTGAAGTTAATTGAATGACTGTATCAGTTTATGTTTACACTACCAACATGCTTTTAGCTCTTCGTCACTCTCTTGAGCTTAAACCAAACCAGATCAGCAGGCAGATAACAGGTCAAACACACCAGACCACAATCCGGACAGTTTACTGTAGCAGATTAGAAAATACACTACAGATTTGTTGTAGAAATCAAGTAAAGAGGTCCACAGGCTGGTCACGCACCTGTAATAATGCAAAGCAATTAAAACCTCTGAATGAGACAAAAATCAGACAGCCTTACAGACACAGACACTAATTTACATACATGCTGGCGGAATCCATCCGCTGAGTGAGGCTAAGAAACCACCCATGATAAAGAACTCACTTGAACATGTCCATCATACTTCGAATGCTGTTAATTTGATCCTTTCAGTAATTCTATAATGTGGTCACAATGTAAATACCGATATGCTCGGCTAAAAAAATACAGGTCCAGAGTTTCGTATCGTTGAAGCAGAAATACAGTAGGAGCAGACAGGAAGAATATAAAATGAGGTGTGTTTTGGTGCAGGCATTCAAAGGAGCCAACACCCCAGCAGGTAAAGATGACATAAACACAATTGACTGAAAAATAAAGTGAGCTGTGAAAAAAGCAAATGATGATTTGGAATGGCGTAGATGTGTATTTGATTGGTAGGTGGTCAGAGCGAAGAGAAAGAGCGGTGAGATTACCTGTGTGACTTTACCCAGGCAGTGCAGTGAGAGAAAAGGCGAGTGTTGGATTACAGATTCACTTGTTCTCATGGGGCATGGAAACACACATACATAAACACAAACACAAGCACAAATACAAACACATACACTGGACACTGGACACATGAATGACACACCAACCAATCAAGTACTTTAGTTAGACCTCAAGATACGTTGAAAACAGACATACCTTGAAAGGAAATCACAGCAGCTGTTCAGTACACTTCCTCGCCCCCTGTCTTGCACTCATTCTTTTTTTATTTTAGTATTATTCATCTGCAACGTAAACTTGCCTGACAGGTTTTTTCTTTTCACCCTCACCCACCCCCTCTCATTGTTACACCTTCCCTTCCTTCTCTCAGTTTCTCTCTCTCTCTCTCTCTCTCTCTCTCTCTCTCTCTCTCTCTCTCTCTCTCTCTCTCTCTCTCTGCCAATTTTCCTCTGTCTAACTCTATCTCTCTTTAGCTGAGTCATTTTCATATATGAAAGGAAACGAAACTACAAGCATGCACATACATTTTTTGTGAGCGCTCAGATGCCCAGGATGGTGTCAATTTTTTGGTGATGTCTTACAATTTTCCTTTGCTATGACATTGGTTGTGTATTCATCCACTGCCTAGTTTCCTTTTTTGTAAACCACATATGATGGCAGCATACTCGTCTTGTTTACTTAGTGAGTCATAACTCTAGTCACATCTTGTGACACTCATGAACAGAAATCCCAAGCATGTAGACACCTTTAGCGCAGTCAAAATGCACAAGATAAATGTAAACAACACAAAGTGCCTTAGTAAGGTGTTAGGTCACCTTGGCACAGATTCTAAAAGATTCTCTGGAGCTGTACTAGAGCAATTAAAACCGTTCTTCCTAAGATATTCTTATCAAAGCATCTAGTGAGCCCTTGTGCCATGTGGACATCATCCTGGAAAAGCCCACTCGCATCAGGATATAAAGGTTTCATAATAGGAATAGATGATCAGTCTGAAGAACAAAATGAATAAATTCCCCAATACTATAGCAGAGGCACTGTTGTTTTTTTCCCCCCTCTTTTAATTTGTAACCTGTCTGTATATTAATGAATTTCATTGCAAGAGGTTTTGCTAGAGGTTTCTATAATCACTGCTCAACTTGGTTATGGGAATCATGCACAGGCTTTTGGCATTCTGAAACTAAGAGGACTATAGCATAGACCTCCAAAGTCTAGATTGATGTACTGTACCAAGGCAGTGGTCATTAACCCTCTTCCTTGAGATCTACAGTGAGGTAAAAACATATTTGAACCCCTGCTGATTTTGTACGTTTGCCCACTGACAAAGAAATGATCAGTATATAATTTTAATGGTAGGTTTATTTGAAC